>JBAMJR010000246.1:1857500-1940000 GCA_038501785.1 Myoxocephalus aenaeus | reverse complement strand
CTAATACTAACAGCCTTCTTTTCCACATTACTCCATGGGATCAGCACTTTGTGCAGCTAGTCAGGTAAAGGTTATCTCTATCACACCTCAAACATTAATACTGGGCCTTCTCTTGCCTTTTAAACTCTTAGCTCTTAAACAAAATATTGTTTGCCATTTTTTAAACTAACTGAGGAGGCTTCATATTTATGTAGCCAAAGTCATTTACCATTTGCTTAATCCTGAATGATGGAGCATTTTGATTGGATCCACTTCTCTCAACCCCCAGTCATATTGTAGAAATATGTTACTTCTGACACTTAAGTTATCTAAAAAATGGCTTGCTAACAAGGTAAGAGTTTCTCCTTGAGACCAACAAACACAGGAGGAATGAAGGTCATGAAAAAAAGGACCTTAAGTTTGTATACCAGTAATTGTTATACCACATTGTTATATTTCAAACAATGTGGTATAACAATTACTGGTATAATAATCCAACTCACAAGAATGAAGGAATATATTCAAAGAATCTGCAGTATTAGTTTCCCCCCTTCATCATTAAGCTTAATGTTTTCAGTTTAAAATATACTTTGTATTCATTTCAGCTAACTGTGACACTATATTGCCATAATATCACAAATAGGAAACTGTATGTACACTTTAGAGGGAAAAGGTAAAGGTATAATCAGCACTAAAGCTCTGCAAACAGATCTGCTCCTGATCAGCGTTACTGTTGACAGTTCATTTCTCACCATATCTGTATTTTCTCTCAGCGTAACATCATGTGTTTACACTTTGTCAAGCCAGAAAAGACATAAGGAGATTTCTCAATCTCACACAAAGGTCTGAACACCATCTGTTTCATCACACAAACATCAACACGCACACACACATGCACATATGCACAAAAATACATAAACTAAACACACAAATCCTGCAAAACACCTCCGACTACACACCCACATAAACACACCACAAACTGGAAAATAAAACATATGTGGCACATAACATTAGAAGTCCTTCGCTTCTTAAAAAAAAAAAAAAGATTTATAGTAATGTCTGTTTTACCCATCTGTTGAAATAAAGTCTCTCTGGCAAAGACAGAGAGAGAGAGAGAGAGAGAGAGAGAGAGAGAGAGAGAGAGAGAGAGAGAGAGAGAGAGAGAGAGAGAGGGAGGAAACAAGTGTTAAGGAACAATAAAAATGATTCACAGTGCCTGCAACGCGTCTTCACAAATCGAACCAATTTATGCCACATCTTGTTGCCAGGCAAAATTGAACTACGGGGTCCTGTAGAAAAAAAAGACAGGCAGTGGGAATGGGTGGTGTAATAAATACAGAGAGAGGGTGGAGGAGGGAAATAATTGGGTCCGAGAGAGGTAAAGGTAAAGAAAACAGCGAGACGGAGAGCAAAAGCTTACCATCATTATAGAAATAACTAAACTAGAAACGTCAGAGATTTTTCCACAGTCAATGGGAACAAGCGGGGCTCAACATATTTAAAAGACTCTCTCAAAAGCATTGTTTATTTATCTAAAGCTGGTCTGTCATTGCCATGAACAACATGATGTCAAAATAATGATACAAATTTTGCTTTTTGGGGAAAAACAGAGCGATATAAGTCAGACGTAAGCCTTGGGAGCTTACTCTGGCCATTTGATGGAAGCTAGCCTATTGGATACTGCACTCTGTGTACAGTTTGGTTCATTTCTGATGCCATGCTGACACAAGGCCAAGTGAACCCAAATGGATCTGGGTGTTTTCCCAGGCAAGACTCTACGCCAGCAGAGAAGGACTCACACAAAACACTCCAACACATCCTAATGCTGACGACACACAGCTTTATTTCCCTAAGTTTCAAGCACAGACAGTGGGTTACCTTTCATTCCTTTGTGATATAGTGAATCTGTTGTGTGGCTGAGGAGTAATATTGTTGCAGCATATACTGTATAAGGTAACACTATTTATAGTACACGACCAAAACCTCACTATGGGAATCTCCTTGTTGGCCATGTACTTTTGCATTTGTGGGTCTATATAAACAAAGACTTTTCTGCTGTTAGTGCTGAAGAAAACGTACGAGAACCCACATGAACAAACCCTCTATGACACAAGCACAATTTAAAATCACTGATGCATCCACTCCGTCTTTAAACACAGAGACACACACTGATACAAACACACGTGCCCAAATAGCAGTTTGTATATTTTCCGCTGTTATATCGCCTCACGCTACATGGGACCCTCTCTCTGAAGCCAATTTGAATCTGCGTGTGTGTGTTGACGCTTAAAGGAATCATATCCATGTTTTCAGGAGCAAAATCAATTTTCAACAGACAGTAAAGGGCCTCCTGTTTTACATGACAGCTATCTTTTAGTATGTGGAGAGACACAGAGGCACAGAGGGAGAGGAAGGATGGATGAAAGGCGTGGATGGATGAAGTGATATACAATACAGGCTACATGAGAGGGCAGTTACTATGTAGGAAAACAGACAGCGATGAAGGGGTAAAACAGATGTGGAAAGTGGAGCTAGAGAGAAGGGAGGTGAGGATGGTGAAGACAGAGACTGAAAACTAGAGATAACATGAAGAGCCTATATGAGAGACAGATGGGGAAATCAAACGCGAGAGGCAGAGGACGAGCACAGAAATAAGATGGCAGAGGCTAACAGTAAAGGAGGGAGGGTTCCTTGGGGGGGGGGGGCAGCCTGTCTGCCTGGTGTTTTTAAAATATCACATGACGGCTGCCATGTGTTGGAAATTACTGCCGGTTAACTATCTTCCCCCAAAAGCGAAAAATATGTCTGCAATTTATGAAATGTGTTCCAGGGCTCTGTTAAGTAGAACCAGATTTGTAAAAGATTTTTTTTTAAACGTTACCCATCAACGCCCCTTCTCTGAGAGCCACTACTCGCTTTTCTCTATACGATCCCGCTCCCTCCCTCCCTCCCTCCATCCCTTCCTCCTTTCCCCTGCAGGAGATGTTTAAAAAAGGGGTTTGAGTCACATCTGGTGAGCAGGGAGCCAGAGTGGTGGTTGGTGTGACCTCGCATCAGGGCATTTCCAGGCTTAGTATGTCTTTGTGTGTGTGGTTGTCCCTGCAGTGTTTGTGTGTGATATGGCGACCATGATTTGCTAATGGCTCTGAGTGGCTGAGAGTAGAGTATGTCTGGAGGGGGAGGCAGCAGAGGGATGGGCTCTACACACACACACACACACACACACACACACACACACACACACACACACACACACACACACACACACACACACACACACACACACACACACACACACACACACACACACAGTACCACCAAGACCATTCCAGGTCAGCGATGTGTCTTTGTCTCCTTGATCTAACCATTACACACTTTCTCCTCGGCTCGTTCCTCCTCATCGTTTCACCTGTCACTGTCTCACCTCCCTGTCAAGCCTCAGCCATCTGAGGCCACTGACAAACAAGAAGAGAGGATCCCAAAATGGGCAAGAATACCAGTTCACAACAAAGCTTTGACACACACTGACCTCTGGGACATCGGTGACAGTTAACCACAAAGTTGCTGCCTGGATTCAGGATATTAGCAAATGTGTGCGCTGTTTAGCGAATTTTAGTTTTTAAAACAAAATGACAAAATGTATCTGTATTTGAGGATTTGCTGCTCAAATGCAGTAATTTCACCACTTATTGTCTCTTTCTACTGCTTTGAGACACTCAATCAGCAGCTCATTCAGGATTTCCGCTAATTTTTCTCTTCACTAAAGCACTTTGAGAGCCATCCTCTCTGCAACACTACGCCCATCGCTGTAAAATGCAATGAACAGTACCTTTTTTTTCTCTTCACAAAATAAACCAAATATTAAAACATAAAAGCAAAAATGTAAACCTGAAACTGATCGGGTCTTTTTTAATAAAGGTATTTTAATGGAATTTGGTACACAGTAAATGAAAATTGATTAGCCTTACATTTATGGTATGATACATACTACAAATGTAAATGTAATATTTCATGAACACACATGATCAAGTATAAAATCATTTTCACCTTCAATACCAGGATTTATTTGAGTTGCGTGGGTAGTATCAGTTATTTTTCTTGCCTACAGGCAGTCCTAAGTTGCCAGAAACAGTAAAACTTTGCTCAGACTACATGAAAGTGAATTCACTCCGGGACACGTGTTGCAGTCTTTGTTCTGCAGGAGGCACTTCGGATCACCGTCCTTCCCACATCCACCTCCCACTGTCCATCAAAGAACAGCAGCTTTTTAACCAGCACAACTCTGAACTCTGCCACCACAGCCACCACCACCACTACTAATAGCATCATCACGACAATCCCATTGTTTTGTTTTTCTGCAGGATAACACACACACACACACACACACACACACACACACACACACACACACACACACACACACACACACACACACACACACACACACAGCCTAACCGCTCTCCAGTGCTACAGATGGATGCCACCACTCTCTCTGGAGCGTTGCCAGCGCCAGCTAGTGAACAGCTTGCCTGGCACAGGGCTCGGCGTGTGTCTATGTGTGTGCCTGCAGAAACAGTAGCGAAATAGCCCAGCACAGATGGGTGGCCAAAATATCCCCCCCCTACACCCACATTACCACACACACAAAAAAATAAATACTCACACACGCACATGCACACACATATGCTCCAGAATAGAGACAACACACATGCAGACAGACACACAGTGTCTTGGTTCTGCTTAAGTGTTCCCGACCTGGCACACGCTGCCGCTTGCACAGCTGCTTCCTCAGAGGCACACACACTTATGGACTCACTCACAGCGGAGGATTGCAGTTACACACATCTGTGCTTAGTTTACACTTCCTGTTTAAGGCATGGGAAGTATAATATCCACACTCCAAACCAACACACACACACACACACACACACACACACACACGCACACACACACACACACACACACACGCACACACACACACACACACACACACACACACACACACACACACACACACACACACACACACACACACACACACACACACACACACTGACACCACCACTAGAGCCCACACACAGGCAGACATATGCATGCCTTTGCATCTGCCACACACACACACACACACACACACACACACACACACACACACACACACACACACACACACACACTAATATAGTGCTTTATCCTCGGTAGCTATTCAACCTTGTATGTATCTGCTTGTTTTGCTCAACACACAGAGTGAAAACATCAAGGCATTAACTTGGAAAGCCTCCAGTGCTGGCAACCTGCCAGTCGAGGCCTATAGATCAGTATGATCATAGGAGTGTGTTAAGACACTTCACTGTTTAATGATTTGACAATGAAATTAAGACATGAAAGCTCTTGCTGGAACAATAGAATCAACAGAATGTAATTACAATGCAGCTGTGTACAGTTAAAGCCGCTATAATGCTCAAGGTGTGATGTGAATCCTTGTGACAGGCAATCTGATGTTGCTTCATGCTTTGACTGTGTTTTTTCATTAGATGCAGCTGTGAGGTAATCGATTAAAACAATGCTGCATCTGAACCACACATTGCTCATCTTCATTTGGGGTGAAAGGATGCTCTCTTAGGATCAAACAAAGGCAGAGAAACTTTAACAACTGAATAAGTCACTCGGTAGACAGCCTGCCAGTCAGTCAATGAGCTCAGGCGGCTGGCAGCAGGTACCCTCGCCTCCGTACATAGGGGAGAGCATGGTGGCTGGCAGTGCCAACTGTGCACTGGGTAGCCGTGCCAACTCTGCCAGCCTTGCAGTGTCTGTTTGCCAGCACCATCTGGGAAGAGCAGCTCTGCACACATACCGCACCTCAGCTCAGCTCAGAGGGCACAGACACACACACATGCATGGATGCACACAAGGGCAGAAATGCACTCCGCATACATGCAGTATGCACACACATATGCATGGCTTTAGCACACAGGGAAAGGCACGCACACGCACGCACACACACACGCACAGCCGGCCGCTGACAGCTCACCATCTGTGCGCTGCCTCCGACTTCTCCCTCTGCTTCGTTCTCTGCCCTTGTTTTTGCTTTTATAAACTCTCGCTCCCTTCCTCGCATTCACCCATCATGTTTCATCTTATCGGATGAAATTCCAAGCCACAGATTCCTGCGTTATGTCATCATGACCACCTGTTCATTGACACTTTACATGTATTTTTTATATCTTTGGCATACAAAATGAAGATGTGTCATTATTTGACAGGTCTTTTTCAGGTTAACTAGAATTGAACAAGTCAGGAAGCGTCCACTTAGACTCTCCTCTCAACTTCCTTTCCTCCCTATCAGATGTACAGATGAGATGAGATACCTGCGAGGTGTCCTTAAGTGGTTTTGTTATACTGAAACACATGTGTGCATGCAGGCATATAAAGCCTGGAATACATCACACAAGACCTATGAAAACCATACGGGAAGACTTATAAACATTAAACAAAAGGAGTGAACGTACTGTGGAATATCCCTCCATCTCAGTCATGTTCACAGCGTTCCTCTTCAGAGAAGATGAGAACAAAAGAGAGAAATAGTCGCAAAAGAGAGTGGAGAGGAGAGGGAGAATAAAAAGGAGGAGGAGAAGAGAAGTGGGAAGGTAATATGAGTTCAGAACCGTGGAATTCACATCAAAGAAAAGCTAAAACAGGTCACTGTCTTTACCAGAGTTATGCCTTGGGTGAAGCTCTCCGTCATGTGTTTCTCATTTAAACCCTCAGAACCACTGTTTGCAAAGGAAGGCCAAGGAGAGACACGAGTACTACACATATAGCCCATGTCCTTTTGTTTTTCTTCAGCTCGAGTATGTTCACGATTTAGCTCATTTGTTGAGCTGAAATTGTTTTTACTTTGTCCAGATGCTGTTCCATTTATCTTTATCTCTTTATTCCTACATCACAGTTTAACTGCGTGGCTTTTGGAACGGTGCCAAGCGTTCCCTTTTCTCCTGTACACAACAGCTGTAATATTTTCAATCACAAATCTCCCCTCTCTTCCTATTCTTCGCTCCGTTTATTTCTTTCCCTCTCGCTGGCCACCACTACCTGCAATAACTGATTGTTTCTCCCACCATCTATCCTCTCCTCCCCACATCCCTCTGGCAACTGCATAATGCCGTCAGAAAGATCTACTATTGAACAATTTCCCACTCCTATTATTCTTACTCTTCTCACCCTCCATGCTCATTCAGTCGCCCACCTCCCCCTGCTTTCTCTTTACCACTTCTACACATTTTAGCCACTCATCCTCTGCTATGTCTGTACGCCTCTCCAGCCCTCTTTCCATCCAGCCCCCCCAAAAGCACCACATGCTCTGGCAGCGGCAGAAGAAGTAGCCTCATTACAAACAAGGAAAATCCATTTGGAGCAGCCTGCTGCTTCTCTGGCCCCCTCTGAACTCTCCTGAGAAGAAATGCCCCACATCTCTTCTCTTTCCAGCCCTCTTTTTCTGTTCTCTCCCTCTTGGATTTCCCTTTTTTATACAGTAATTATTTCTCTGTATTTCTCTTTTTCTCTATTTCATGAGCCACTAACTTCCCATGCCTCCGTGCTACCTTCAGATCTTCTCACTGTACTGATACACATCAGGTTAGAGCTTGGAAACGAATTGCCAATTTGTATTTTGATATGGTAAAAATATAACAGAAATATATGCAGAATAAGGCAATGTTATCATGCACAATTATAATAGAGAATAATACTACTTCAATTTGAATTGGCTCACTGTTTTGCACTACATTAGACAAAACCCTTTTTAGATAGTATCGCCTCATAAAGGGGATATAACACACTTGCTTATCTCCATCCAGCAAATACAAGGCAACACTAGCATTTGTTATGAGTGTTTGTGTTCACTTCATACATGCAGGTCCAATGTTTTCTCTTTATTCAGCTCTTGTTCTGCCCTAACTTTTGAGGAAAATATCTGACTATTAACCAGCTGTATGACTGACATGTGGGGCCGGTATGATAGTGTATGATAGTGTTTTCACTAAAAACCGCTGCCTCCTGCAGCTGGAAACAATATTGAAGAGAGGGAACAACAAAAGTAACGTTGTGGGCCATAAAACCAAAACAACTTGCTGAAAGATGCTGCAGTTAAAGCTGAAGGGAAACTGCACTGCTGCAGGGAAATAGACAGTTGGAGATAATTCTCTGTGGGTTCATCATTCTCAGCGAGCCCTCTCACATTACATGTACTAATTATATACATTTTATAAAGTAAAACTAATGATTATAGCAGATTTAATATTAGGTTACCGCCCGGCCCTACATTAGTTTAATTTATATGATACAGCTATCAGAGTATGGATAATGTATCCAGTACCTACAGGAAACATTTGTCATTTTTGTTCAGTGACCTCAAACTCATGTAGGTCCATTCAGTTAAACTAATGGTTTGGATCGATTCTCAGCAGTGGGGTTTTTGCAGTTAGAAAATGAATCACTGCACCACTTCCTGTCATTTTCTTCCACCAAGCTTTATTTTTCCTCTCTCATCTTTTAAAAGCTCCTGTTTCTTTTCCCCCTTCATTCTTCCCTCCAGCGCTCTCGCTCTCTCCCTCTCTCCCTCTCTCGTCCTCCCCTTCTGCTCTGCCATCATCACAACATCTGATTAACATATGTCTGGGCTTTCACTCCCTGTCAGCTTGCAGGCATCTGCACACATGCAAGCGCACACATTCACACAATCTCATGCATCATGTCTCAGGTTCAGGAAAGTAGAAGACAAAAAAGGCACAGCAATTCCACTGAACCTCCTTTTAACTGCATTTACTGCGTTTGTTTGTGTGTGTGTGTGTGTGTGTGTGTGCGCGTGCGTGCGTGTGTGTGTGTGTGTGTGTGTGTTTGTGCCCACAACTGTGAGGATGAGAGACAAAGCATCTTACAGTTTTTTTTGATTGCTTAAGCACGATTTTCAAAACAGGGCCCGTGTTTTCAAAACACTACACACAATTAGCACAACCACACACCCAATTAGCAAAACACTACAGATCCTTTGCAAAATTAAACACTCTTGTAAAAACTATACACTTCTTTTTAAAAACCACACTTTGTTACCATATGAAACACACACGTTTCACATTACTATACTCTGTTTGCACGAGTTACACTCTGCTGTGATAAACCTAAAACACTTTTAGCACTTCCCTATGATTAGAGTAGGCTACTATCAACAAAGTACAAATATAATGTAAATTCACCAAACACTACACAAGACCAATGTTGCAGACTGAAGAAACTCATTTATTTCTCAACACGCCCAAAATGTTGACATGGAGATTCATAATACTGTAACCAAACATCACTTTACGTATTGTAAGTAAAAAAAATAAAATAAAAAAAAACAACTAGACATTGTCTCTTCGCCTAGCTGGATCTGGCCAGAGAATTTCATCAACATCGCAGGCAATGTTGTCATTAGCAAGACACCTTGGAAAGAAACGTCTTGAATGACGAATCCATCCTTGCATTGCTGCTACCTCCATCTGGTCACAGGCCTCCTCCATGGCTTGGATGAGGGGTACCTCAGCCTGGAGACGGAGATCATATACCTTCCACCGCCATGCCGAGAAAAACTCTTCTATAGGGTTGAGGAATGGAGAGTATGGTGGAAGATATAGGACGGTGAAATGTGGATGTTGCTGAAACCAGTTCTGAACCAGAGCAGAGCGGTGGAAAGACACATTGTCCCAGACAACAATGTATTGCATATGATCGATTTGATTTGCTGCTGTTATGTTGTGCAATTGGTCCAAGAATGTAAGTATGAGTGCTGTGTTGTAAGGGCCCATATGGGCATGGCGGTGGAGGACCCCATTCTGTGTAATGGCTGCACAGAGTGTTATATTACCCCCACGTTGCCCTGGGACATTGACTATAGCCCTGTGGCCAATGATGTTTCTTCCCCTCCTTCGTGTTCTCGTCAGGTTGAACCCAGACTCATCTACGTAAATGAACTCATGCTGGATCTCCTCTCCATCCATTCGTAAAACTCTCTGAAAAACAGTGTCAGGCAAGATTGTGTAGTTCAGTGTAGATCTAGTATACATATTACAGTACAGTAAAAGATTATGAGACAGTATGCAAGATCACACTGCTAAAGTGAATACATACCTCTGCATAATCATGCCGCAGTCGTTTCACCCTTTCGGAATTGCGCTCGAAAGGCACTCGATAAATTTGCATTTTTGAATATGTTTTTTTTTTAGGATGCGTGCCAGTGTTGATGTTGAGACCTGATGGATATCGTTGAAAATGGCGTGGTTATTGACAATGTTAGCTTGGAGCTGCTTGAGTGTTATAGCATTGTTGGCCAAAACCATGTTTACTCGTCCTCCTCCTCCTCCTCGTTCTCCTCCTCGTCTTACTCTTTCTCTGACTCTTTCCATTGTGCTTGAAGACCGATGAACTCACCTGCTGCTTTTTATAGTGCTTATACACCTGATTGGTGTGTCTACAATTAAGCAAACGAGTGTTTGCACACCTGATGACTGTGTTGAACCAATTGGTTGGACGGTGTGGTAATTTGACAGTCAGTACTTTGGTATTGCAAGGACGTGACTTCATGATAGATTTTTGTGTGTAATGTATGTTAAGTGTGTTTAGTGTTTTGCAAATCACTGTGTGTAGAGTTTTGCAACAAGTGTGAGGTTGACAATGTGCTTATAGTTGTGCAAATATGGGCTGATGTTTTGCTTCTTGAGTGTAAGGTTTTGCTAATAGTGTACTACTTTTAATTTTAGTATGTAAGCAATCCAAAAAAACTGTAACATTATTGCGAGCCAACAAGCCTCATGCTCCCTAGTGAGCTGCTTAAAATGCCAGTAATGGAGGAGAGAGAGAAAGGGATAAAGAAACACAATAAGACACATGGAGAGAAGAGGTAGAGATAGATGAAAGTGAAAATGTGTGTGTGCATGTGTGTGTGCACCGGTAGACAACAGCAATAGCTCCGCCAGCTCCCTTGAGACTTACGGCGCTGGAAATTACTCACATTCATGTATAGTCTCTCTCTTTAAGCTCATATTTCCTTTCATAAGCAGACATTGATACAATGGATTTAGTTTATTCAATAAACAGCAGTTGGGAGCTTAACTTCATATCCCACCTTCCAATTATTGTAATTAGAGATCTGCTATTGATTATTTTCCACACTGGTGCCAGGAAAGCCATGTTCACCAGCACCAGCCGATGCCAGTCCCCCTTTGTGATCATTCAGTATGGGGGAAGTCTTTTCTTAAAAACTGATGGGGATTTATTGGCTCACAGCAACAATGAAATCATTCCATATGTGTGGAAGCGCGGTGTTGCAGGATGCTGAAGCCTCTTTTCAAGTCATTTGTTCTCACTCCTCTGTCCCAGATTGCCTGGAATCAGTCCCACTTTCACCATCTCATCCGCAATAAAAACATGGAATAACAGCAACAGACGTAGGCAACCAAACAAATACTTTAGTGAGAGGCCTGCCAAAACACATAATCCAACTGACAGTAACAAAAGCTTAGCAAAACTCGGCGGCCAAATAGTGATGATTGTTTGCATTGGTCTATGTTTGATAATGCATGCAGTTCCACCTGTTTGTTATAACCGGCATTCGTGGACATTTGAACAATTTTGTTAAAAAGGGACCAATACATTCGAGACACTCACATTGCAAATACCACTTTTAAGATTGGGGATTTGAGTTGTGCTGTGTTACATTACTCTGTGTGTGTGTGTGTGTGTGTGTGTGTGTGTGTGTGTGTGTGTGTGTGTGTGTGTGTGTGTGTGTGTGTGTGTGTGTGTGTGTGTGTGTGTGTGTGTGTGTGTCCCAC
This sequence comes from Myoxocephalus aenaeus, assembly GCA_038501785.1. Classification (NCBI taxonomy): domain Eukaryota; kingdom Metazoa; phylum Chordata; class Actinopteri; order Perciformes; family Cottidae; genus Myoxocephalus; species Myoxocephalus aenaeus. The sequence continues at coordinate 1,928,160 of JBAMJR010000246.1, read as the reverse complement.
CACCATCATCACCTCCTATTCAGGCTATCAAAGAATCATTCTCAACATATGGGTTAATATATGTGCTTATATTCAAAACAGGCAAATAAAAGGCTCTCTGCATACAGGCGCATTAACAAACTGAATAGTCACACAATGCTGATGAGGAGAAAACGTTTTGCTAAGGGGATTTCAATGGAGCGCCGAGGCTGTTTTGTGTGGGACGGAGCCATCCTGTGTGCCAATGTGTGTGTGTGTGTGTGTGTGTGTGTGTGTGTGTGTGTGTGTGTGTGTGTGTGTGTGTGTGTGTGTGTGTGTGTGTGTGTGTGTGTAAGGAGGGTTAATGGCTTCAATGACAAAGAATGGGAGTGACTTTTTTGTGGAAGACTTGATAAACTCAATAGAGCTTTGGAGGGCCCACTCAATGATGAGTCAATGAGGTGGACTTGAATGGTGGGGGTGATGGAGTGAAACACACACAATCCTCTCTCTCTCTCTCACACACACATACACACACAATGTCCTTTGAGACAGCCTCTCGCCACTCAGCATGTGTAGGTTTAATGTCACACACGGATGTGTGTGAGAGAGAAGAGGAAGGGAAGCAGGTAGTAGATGTATGCAAAAGATGTATGCAAAAAGAGCGGGGATGCAAAAGGATGTAAATACAGGCGTGTGTTTTAACAGACAGCACGTCAGCACACACCCAGACATGTCTGCCTCCTTCCTTCTATTCCCTTTCTGTCTTCTTTGCCCACTAACCCCTGCTTCTGTGCTGTCTAAAATTGATGTGTGGGTATCTTTGTGTGTGTGTGTGTGTGTGTGTGTGTGTGTGTGTGTGTGTGTGTGTGTGTGTGTGTGTGTGTGTGTGTGTGTGTGTGTGTGTGTGTGTAGCCTACAGAATACACAGAACCGCACACAGTTTACACCCCAGTAGAGACCATTAGTGATTTTCGACCAGACACACAGGGAAGTCAGTCTGAGAGAGACACAGGGAAATAGGCAGAAGTGTAGCAGAGAGGGAGGGGGAGACAGAATCAAGAGAAGAAGGAGAGAAAGAACGAGTCAGTGACAGACTGGCAGACTGATGTACAGACACACACAGATGGGAAGATAAATGAACATATATTCTGGCAGCGCAACACTATACTGAGAGAAAAGGAAAGGGAACATCAGGGCAAACGTCAGTACTCGTCCTCCCTGTGACTTTCTCTCCCTCTCTCCTCTTTCCTAGTCAAAGGATCGACCAAAGATGGCCTCAGCTTTAGTGCAATCTGATGTAACTCGCCAGAAACAGAGTCTCAGTACTACATATCAAACCTAGTCATACCCCAGTCATCAAACTGAAGAGGGAGGCTATGTGAAATCTGTCCAAACTGTGTCAGACTGTAAGGTGGACAAACTCCAGTCCATGTAAGTCCTTAATTAAGAGTATATTAACAATCCCTTCAGTAAATGAATCATTTTGAGAAGAGAAGAGAGGAGAGAGAAGAGAGGAGAAGAGAAGAGAAGAGAGGAGAGGAGAGAGAAGAGAAGAGAAGAGAGAAGAGAGGAGAGGAGACATCGACAGAAAAATGAAGGTCAAACGAAAAAGGGTAAAAGGTAGGAGGACGGATGAAGAGAAAGGCGGTGAAGGTGGATGAAAGAGTCATGAAGGAAGAGAGGAGGAAAGAATGAGATTGTAATAGATCACAACAGAAGCTCCACTGTGCTGCACTCAACTGCACTCACTAATGAGAGTGTACGTGTATCTGTGTGCGTGTGTGTGCGTGTGCAAGTGCACGACGGCTGCATGTGAACAACAACTCTGGAGGAAGTGAGGTTACATGGGGTTGGCCTTTGTGTGTTTGTGTGTGTGTGTGTGTGTGTGTGTGTGTGTGTGTGTGTGTGTGTGTGTTGATGGTAGTGAGAAAAAAGGGGGAGCTGCAGAAAGAGAGCAAGTGAAAGCGAGTGTAGTCGAAACGGTGCAATCAACGGAGTAAAAAAGCGAGCGCGAGACTCCCTGTGTGTGCGGCAGGTCCCCAGCCATCTGGACACTCTCCTCCCTCCTCCCCCCCCCTACTCTCCTCCCCCCTCCTTTTCCTCGCCTCTCCTCTGCCGACTGGTGTGCTATTCATGGCGGACCCATTTCACCTTTCAGTGTGTTACGCCCGCTCGCCACAATACATGCTAATGAGGTAGAACAAATGACTTTTTTTGCTGTGGGTGCATGCATGTGTGCGGGCCTGTGTGTGTGTGTGTGTGTGGGAGTGGGTGGATGGGTTGCTGAATTCTTCCAATCTCAGCCGCTCGCCAGAAAAAACGCTCGCTTAACTGCCGTAAGAGTTGTTAATGGTTATGCAGAAACCATTTTTGCTTCCTCACCTGGAGGCACAAAATAGCTGCAGATTACTGACACATGATCTGACGTCTTCGGGTATGTTTGATTTCTAGACCGCTGAAAACCGTAATCTCTCCAATATATCCAATAACCCTTTTTTACATGGCGTCTAGGGCACTGTGATTTGAATGCCCTTCCCGCTGGGCCTCAAAGATCTATAGCAAATACACCATATGATCACAATGGGGAACTACCCCATTTAATTTCAGCTTGGGCAGCCTCAACCAGTCCTATAAATCCTCACGCCCGGCCTCCATCCATTTATCCAGCACTGAGTTACTTGGCCCAGTTCCGATCTGATCTGCTCAGGGATGATAAAGTGGAGAGGTGGCTGTCAGTGGAGACAGAGGAGAGAAGAGAGTGCACATTTCCAGTTCTCTGTAACACAGTTGACAACAGATGAATGGAGCGCTTGATTTGTCGCAACAGCACACGAGACAGCACAACTGACATTGGCAAGAGGATTGGCGAAAGGGAGAAAGACGAAGAAAAAAAAATAGCCGGAAAGAAAATGGAGTGCCAGAGTGATGAAAGATTGAGATGCAAGATAGGAGATGGAGAGAAGAGAAGAAAGCGGAAGGGAGACGTTTGAGAAGAATAGATAGAGAGGGAAAAGAAAAACGTGTGGCAAAACAGTTTGTCAAAATCACCTCCCCTTCAAGTCTTTCTTGAGTAGGCGTTGCTATTCTCTTCTCTCTGCATCACTGGGTGGCGCTAACGATACATCTGTACACCTGCCAATGCTCTCTCTTTCCCCTCTTCCTATCCCTCTCTCTTTCTCTCTCTGTGAATCACTGTGACAGCCTGGCTTGGCGGTCATAATTAACTGAGTGCACTAGCTAGTGCAGCAACACACCACGGAGAGCAAGTAGTCTCACAGGGAGAAACTCATAAAGCACAAAGTGGACGGAGTTCATAGTTAGAAATGCCACAAGGTGCGATGGTCGTGGCTATGAGTGGGTGATGCAGTATATGTGTGGATACAAACGTTTAGAGCACACATGCGTGCACTAAATTGTGTGTGTTCATCAAAGGTATGAGATAATGAGGGGTATGTTTGGCTCACCTACATTATTCTTATATAAAAAGCCTACTCATTAGAGTATCTTTGTCTTCATTGAGGTTGGGTGTTGCTGCTGGACTGCTGATGAATTCAGTGTTGCGCTATAAGGTACCAAATGATCCTAAAAAATAATGCTGTCCATATTTGTTCATGTTAAATGAAGAGGGTTCATTTGACAGTGGCATTTTATGGTCAAAATGATTTAAAAAAAAAAAGTCTTTTGTAGATAAGTATATGAATGTATGCTTCTGAGTCCCAGAAGAAAACCACACATTTTTGGTGGGCTGCATTATCTACATTTAAAATACAGACTTGTCCTGTCTAGCTGTGGAACAAATTGCTTTATTAAGTTATTTTAACACCCAAAGCATCCAAATAAACTACCAAATTCTCATTATCAAAGCCACACTTTTCCAAGAGAGGGAGACAACGTATATAAGTGTTTCCACAAAAAGAATTGCACTAAAAATCAGTTTCACAGGAGTTATGATGGACTAATGGAAATGGTGCTACAGTTCCTTTGACTACAGCAACAGGAACCAGATCATTCCTGGCTCCCCTCCCGGCCCCCGGGGCCCAGGGCCCAGCCCAACTCACCACACAATGGGCCGGCAGAATGAGAGGAACCGCCGGCCATCTAGAGATAGCCTCGGTGGTCAGGAACCAGAAAGGGAACCAGAAGGGGAATCTGGAAGCGGGGGGAGGAGGATGGGAGCCTCGAGAGCAATGGAGAGGAGAGGGGTGGGGATGGTTGGCTGGTCGGGGTCAGGATGTGTGTGAGGGGGACAGCGTTTGTGTGTGTGTGTCTGTGTGTGTGTCTGTGTGTGTGTGTGTGTGTGTGTGTGTGTGTGTGTGTGTGTGTGTGTGTGTGTGTGTGTGTGTGTGTGTGTGTGTGTGTGTGTGCCCATATCACAGCCAGTATTGCAGTGTTCCGATAAACGTCTTGTTCTCATGCAAAAACAAACTTGCACTCACGCACGCACATTATACTCAGCCAGGTTGAGCCAGGATGTTTTTGCTTGTTTTCAGGTAATAAAAGTTGGAACATGTAGTTGTTGGATTGAAGGCGGATGGAGGATAGTTGATGGAGGACGAGGGTGGCGATGACCTTGGGCCTGACCCCACTGTCCTGCCTGCTTCCCTGGGTAAGCAGACCATCCTATCTGGCTTCTTCAGACATGGTCTGTGGCATCAAACAGTGAGTCAAACCAGACTTTCGTTTGACTCCGTGGACTCTGAACTTCCTGATGGCAGTTAGTCATCGAGACAAACATTAAAAAGTGGAAGGCGTGAATTAAGTGAGAACAAGAGGGAAGTCTGAATGTGGTCCTGATCCTCCTGACTGAATATGCACACTATTTTGGGGGTCTTGGGGGTGAAACACACACGCAGACACAACACACACACGCACACTCGGTCGCCACTGTTTCCATGACAACAAGAGGAGCACATGTGTTATCCCGTCTGTCAAAGGACTTTGTAACTGTGCATTTTAAAAAAGTGCTAAATAAAGCTGTACTTACTTACTCACATGCACACACATATGCATATGCAAATATACAAGACAGGGAAAAAGAGACAATGGAAGACGGCAGAAAGGAAATAAAAAGGCCAATAGAGCAGGAAGGTAGATTTTCTTTCAGTGTAGTTGTGACAGGAAGGGACGGCTTTACTGCCAGTAACAAAGAAAGTGACCACTAACTCAACGTATACATCTGTGACTCCCGTATTACGATCGACTTGAACACATCAGCAGTAAGTACAGCACCTCTTTTTTTGTGCTTTGGCCCTGTGTCTGGCTGGTAAAATGAAACACTATGTCCTTGCTTCTTCCTCTGGCATAAGTGCACCATTACTGCCGCTCTGAGATGCTAGAGAGAGAGACACTGTACAACCTTTCCAAACTCAGCAGTATCACAATTGATGCTTTTTGGGAGATGGAGGGATGTCAGAGTGTGTGTGTGCCTTGAGTACCTTTTAAAGCACCCTTTAAATTAACTATTTTATTAGGATCTGTGAATTTGTGTTCTTGATGATGTAATTTTCCTCGACATTCAAATACACATCCTGACTTAATTTGCAGGGTGTGAATGAAAACACTGGCACGTTGGATGTAAGAAGACTATATTTAAAATGACTCCAGTGTGCATACGCTGGTTTGTCTTTCCTCACTTATCAACAACTGTACAGTATGTCTCCATCTATCTCACAAAATGAGGCAGCCTCACATCATCTGAAAAGCAAAGACGCTTTTTTTTAGCTGCAGGCTGTATCACATTTTACAAACTTTCTTCCACATACCATAAATACATAATTTTTCCACACCCTCTTAATCCCCAGTTTTCAAATTTTCTATTACAGTAGAGCAGCTATATAAAGTGTATACTGTGGCTCGCATGTAGCTGTGGTTACGACTGGCTGTGTGAACTCCTTCACATGGACAAGTTAAATATAGGTTGACGGATTCCGTATGTTATTTTTCCTCAAATGCTGAAATGCGTCCAGCGTAGAGGCAGTTTAGCATTAATGGCTGTCTAAAGGAGAGTCAGAGAATCTCAAAAACACATTAGAGGTCTGAAAGCTGAAGCTTGTATCCAGGCTCAACAATTTGGAAACTCGTGAATGTTGTTGAACATCTTGTTCGGGGTATTTCTCTCTCTCTCTTTCTCTCTCTCTCTCCATCTCTCCCTCCGCTTGACTCTGTGGCTTCTGGCAGCCGTCTCCAGCGGTTTAGAGTCACTCACAAATGTGCCCTACTTGATTTTCTCCGTTTCCCACTTTCCCCAATTTCCCCAATTTCCAGGGTCTTGTTCTCCAACTGGCAAAGGCAAGCAGGCTTATATCAGAGCCACAAACACATAGACCTCACGCACCCTGCTTTAATAAGCTGGCTTTTATTCCAAAACGTATTCCCATTTTTGATTGTTCCCACACTTGTCTAACTGAGCACTGGTACCTAAACTCTGAAGCATTACGTCAAATATATAGTAGACACAGGCTATCTAATGCTAAACTAATTTCTTGATTATTAAATTATTATTAATTATTTAAACCAACAGCGTACATTCAGTGTAATTCCTTTTCAATGGTAATGGTAAACAAACATTGGCTCAGGATGAACACACGTGCTTGAACGTGTGTGTGTGTGTGTGTGTGTGTGTGTGTGTGTGTGTGTGTGTGTGTGTGTGTGTGTGTGTGTGTGTGTGTCGTCCACCCTTGATCAGCTGGTGACTTGGTCTTGTTATTGTCCTATCAGGCAAAGGCCCGGGGCGTTGCACGACTAATGCATTAGCGTCTTTGGCAGTTAGGGGCATCAGCCGCATGTGGCTGCATGTTTTTCTTGTCTCATAGCCTCAGGCAAAGTAGCAAAACCAAAGACTTGTTGTATCTAAATACAGAGCCTGCTCGTGTGAACTTAAGAGGTTTGTCTCCAAATATTTTGTAGCTGTTTGCAACCTAACAACACAATTCTAACTTGTATTTATGTCACCTGATCTGAATTATGTTGCTAACCTTAACCAAAACTATATGTTAAGGGAAACCTGTCACTCGGATGAACTGGTGTTGTGTTACAGTAACAGCCCTGATTTAATAGAACATAATTGCCGGTAACAATGAGCTCAGCATGCCTTTGTTAAGCGGCTGAATGACAAACGTAGGATATGGGTATGTGGTGGAATGAGTGTGTGCATGTTTTTGCATTCAAGAAACAGAATCAAAAATGAGTATTTTTGAACTTGCAGTATGTGTGTATGCAGGTATGTTCACATGACACTGTTCACCTTGACATAAATACACCAGCAACACTGTACACCACCTTACATGACACACTCAAAGCACACTCAGCATGCTTTCAGATTGACAACCTTACCATATGGAGCTGAGCTGCTTGTCTTTGTCTACATATTCAACTTCTTACTGTCTGTGAGCATGTGAGAGAGTGCACACCTGTGTGTCTGTTTGTAGATGTGTGTGTGTGTGTGTGTGTGTGTGTGTGTGTGTGTGTGTGTGTGTGTGTGTGTGTGTGTGTGTGTGTGTGTGTGTGTGTGTGTGTGTGCATACTGTACTACGTGCAGTTCAGCTCTGTGTGTGAGGTGGTTTAATTCGGAAACATAACGTTGCAGCTGTGAAACAATAAGCGCAGCTGTGAATTATTATGTGGACAATTTAATATTGCCAAAGAGGAAATAGCAAATTGAGATCTTAATTTTGCTGTACTGCTTAAGTGTGCAGCAAAATGTTTGTGTCCATTCATGTCTTCTTGTTAAGTTATTGGATGGGTCTGTGATTCTATTCTCTTCATTCCTAAATGGGTAGTAGAGGTGCAGACAGAGACCCAAGGGTCCCACTCAAACGCTTCAGGGGAAGGGGCTTTCCTCTCACTAAAGCATTCCCAAACTAACAACTATAAGCAATAATGTGTCCTTTCACAAGGGAAGCATAAAAAACAGAAACCCAAATTCTTTGCAGTCACGGAAAAAGTGAAGAGAGAACAAAAAAAGCCAAAATACTTTATCTCCCCCCCTCTCAGTGAAAGTTATTACATTTTCTGAATGGTATGACTTTCTAATAGTTAGCATATGTGAGTATGTGTGCACAGAGAGAGAGCAGTAGTTGAGGATAAGTTAATAGCACAAGCAGAGGGGGAACTGGGAACCCTTGGCTTATAAAGGATACTTGTTTCTCTGCCTCACCGAAAACCAGATGTTGACACAAAAGACATAGGGGGAGGAGGGAAGACAGATGGGCAAGAAATTACCGTCACTCTGGCCAAACATCTTGAAACATCTGCAAAGAAATTTCGGACCTTACAAGGGGAGATGGATTTATGCTCTCTCCTGGATTTTTATTGCTCCGTGAGAGCCCTTCTCCCTCCTCTGCTCTGCGCGTTCTCTCAGTGTTACCAAGACTCAAGAGTTTTTGCCGCAATCTGGAGCTGGTTATATCCTGGAAAAAAACTGAGATTCCACAAATGGCTTTATCGCGCAGAGAAGACAAACATGTCCGTACACTGCAGGAGCCATAAAACTTCAGAGAGCACCGCAGTATGAGCCCACATCTGCATGAGTCCAGTATCACGCCGACTAACTCGATATGCAACACTATAAATGTCAAGGTACATTGCAATGCAGACACCGCTTTGCGTGTGCAGACATCCTGCACATGTGGGGCCAAAAACATAATTCATATCATATTTCTAAAGAGTGGAGTTTGGTTACCATGGAGACACATCATCTACGCTACTATGAAACGCGCAGCTGAGGATGACATGTCCATATGGTGAGAGTACGACAGAGGGGAGGAACAGATGCTTTGATGAAAGGGCTGTCAATCGCAAATCCATAAGAGCAGCTGGGGTCATGAATGTATATCAGATGACACTACAGGAACAGATTCAGACAAATAGATGTGTGTAGATAGATAGATAGATAGATAGATAGATAGATAGATAGATAGATAGATAGATAGATAGATAGATAGATAGATAGATAGATGATACATTGATTTATAGATATATAGATAGATAGATAAATGGATATATATGGATAGATGGAAAGATGGAAAGATAGATAGATAGAAATATAGATAGATAGATCTCTATCAATTCATTGATACACAGCTGCAGCCTCACACCTAATCCTCACGGCTTCCCCTTTCTTTACTTAACCACCATCTTCAGACAAAAAAACAGTTTTTTTTTATCCCCTTGGAGAAAGTAAACAGTAAGTGTGATTATTCTGAACAAAATCTTCTTCTTTTTTGAGGTAGAAATGCCATCAAATATCATTTTGTTGGGATGAAATGGACTGTAATTTTGTTCCTGGCGAAGATTTTATCGACTGTGAACATACAAACACTTAGCGGGGTGGCGAGCAACAATTCAGGCTATTGAAGGTTGGATGTGGATGTGGGGCGGGAAATACTGGGGACAGGATGCACTAGAAGTTAAACAAAATAGGGCTTTTACTTGGCCCCATTTGTGGAAAATGGCCCAGCTCCTTTCATTTCTTTATGTAACCCCCACTGTCTCCTGTGCCTCTCTCTCTTTGAACCAATTTCCAAAATGGCCCTTCCTCGAAATAATTGACTCTGCGTTTATCATTTGAGGCACCTGCTGTCGGTTTGACAACAAGACAATCAGACGGAGCGAGTGGCCTTTGTCCCATTGTCCCCTCTCCCTGTTTGTCTGTGACACTAACTGACAACAGCTGGAAGCCCTCTCTTCCTACAATACCCATCATGCAAGTCAAATTCAACCACAAAAAGAAAAGAGCCTCATTATTTGACTGCAGTGGTGTGATTTTAACCAGCAAGTAGAGGAAACAATGATTTTGTTGTGTCTGTCTGCTGATGGTAGATAAAAGACTTGCAGCAACTGGAAGTCTTAAAACAACATGGTTCGGTCTGCTCTGCAGTTATCGACTGCTTTTTATTACGGTTATTAAAGAAACACATCTTAAATGCAGATGTGTATTGGCTGTTTGCTTCTCCTCACACCCATATGTGCTGCCACACATATGGGTTCAGACATTCACAATATGTCAGCAGACGCATGCGCCCATCTCCCAAAACAAATACACACACACACACACACACACACACACACACACACACACACACACACACACACACACACACACACACACACACACACACACACACACACACACACACACACACACTACATCACTACCTCTCCGTCTTCTCTCTCTCTGGCTGTAATTGACTGAATACGTCAATAGTCAGAGGGAAAAAACAGAGGGTCCACTGTCTGCATCTATTGATCTGCGCTTCTCTCTTTCTCTCTCTCCCCGTCTGCTGGTCTTAATTACACTTCTTTTTACCAGGCTAGTCGGGCCTAGACTGCCCTTTTCATAAAGTGTATCGTCCAAATCCATACATCAAAATTAATGAGAGAGAACCGAGCTGTAAATCAAATATGAGGGGCATCCAAGCTGATAAGCAGGGACGGCGATCGTAAATTATGTCCTTTTAAAACAGTAACAGAAGGGTTGAAAGAGAATTATTTTCACATGCTCATGCAGGTCAACGTTAACAATGTAGAATTTTTATGGAGGAAGCAACCTCGGTTGAGGTGATTAAAAGCGCTAAAGCGTGACGGGGCTGAAGTGAGGTTTCTCCTCCTGACGCTCCCTCTTTCTCTTCCTCTTCCTCTTTCTTTGTCTCTTTTTTGTCAATTTGTCAGATTTTCTGCCTGCCTGTTTTTTGTTTGTTTTAAGAGCTGTCTGTCTGCGCTTAGCCCTCCACCTCTCTCCCTCACATGCACACACACACACACACACACACACACACACACACACACACACACACACACACACACACACACACACACACACACACACACACCGAAAGGACTTTTATGGTCAGGTTTTATGGACTGACAGCAAAGCAAGCCGGTCCATTCTTCAACAATTGTCCTCTCGTGAACTATAGGGAGAAAAAAAGGCTCCTAATCGCACAGTTTCACAGCTCATACTCGCCATCAATCAAACCTGTCTGTGTGTCCTCGGCATTTGTGTGAGCGCGTGTGAGCGCGTGTGTGAACGCGTGTGTACGCGCACGCTCCCACCACCAACATCCCAAACCTCTCCTGAATCACAAAACAAAAGCTATTAGAGATGGCAGCGCGGTAATCTCTTTCCACATGTGCCCACACACGTACACCCTTTTCCTTTTCATACGACAGTCACAAAAGAGATGCAAAAACACATAAGCATACACCACCACACACACACACACACACACACACACACACACACACACACACACACACACACACACACACACACACACACACACACACTTCTACTACTACATTTTAAATGTAAATTGTGTGACAGGTGAATATTGACGAGGTGAGCGATAATGGGGAACATCTTCACTCAGCCACATTATCGCCGCTCCGCATCACTGAGAAGTGCCCATTCAATATCGTTACCTTTGCCGGAGTGCAGGGAGAAACACACTTTTGTGTGTGTCCCTTTGTATTCATTAGACAGACTGTATAGACACCTGCATGTGCACTTACACTCGCACACACAGAATCACATCCAGTGGCTTATCTTTTGGAATAAGAAAAGGGGCTTGTCAGGATGGCACATTGTATGTATGTGTGTGTGTGTGTGTGTGTGTGTGTGTGTGTGTGTGTGAGGGGAAGGCAATGTGCATTAGGGCGATTACAATATCAGCCAACTCCAGATGGAGACAGGAAAATAAACAGTGGGAGAGAGAAAGAGAGAGAGAGAGAGAGAGCGTGAGGGACATCATGAGAAGGAGCCTAAGAGAGATTCTGTGTGTGTGTGTGTGTGTGTGTGTGTGTGTGTGTGTGTGTGTGTGTGTGTGTGTTGCGGTCTGCCTGTGTGCGATACAGTTTGAGAAAGTGAAGTTAATTAACAACTCAATCCTAGTCTATATAGAGCCGTATGTGTGTGTTTATGTTGTCCTGCACATGTCTATCAGTGTGTTTTAGTCCAAGAACCCTGAACTATAATGTAGATGCAGCCGGCCGTCTGTATTTAGAATTACTAATACAGCTGTCTCTAATGTATATTACTGTTTTTACGACAGTTAAGGAAAGGAAAGGTCGACGTTGGATTTGGAACTGATTATAAAGATGATTTGCCATGTGTTTCCTGGATGGCTTGAAGTGCAAAAACCTATGAAGAATTATCTGTGTCCTTGAAACATGAATCGTCAGACTCTGCCCTATTGGCGTCTTCTTCAGTTGCTCTATAAGTCTCGCGTTATCTCGAGTAAAAACACGAACAAGGCCAATAAAATCAGTTTGTAGTGCTCATTGTTGACTTTGACATTAAATAAGCCCCTGTAAAGGCCAACTCACAACTACAATAAAACATAGACCTCTTGCTTTTGTGAGTGCCGGAGAGCGAGCGAGCACACACACACACACACACACACACACACACACACACACACACACACACACACACACACGCACCTGCACACAAATCCATATACAGACCCACACATATGCGAGTCGTTTTATACCGCTGCTGCTCTTTCATGGGTGATGAAATTCAATAAGCAGTGAAGAGAACTGCCCTCTCGCTGATAACCATCAATGGGCCTATTGATCTACAAGGGCGTGTGTGTAGGTGCATGGTCACACACATACACACCGACTCTCTCCATAATTCACTCTGGGACTTGGTAAGAGATGGCTCTGAATAATCAGAGCAGATCTATACATCTTGAAGGAGTGCATGGAACAGTGGTTTTAGTATCCAATTCGACTGCTGACATTTGTCCCCTGACTGCATGGCTGCTTCAAATGAAACCTGTGCCTGTTTCAAAAAGCTCAACCATCTTCATCTTTATACACCATGCAATAACAGAAGGAAGGAAAGATGGATAATGTAAGTGTTCTTGTTTTTTCTTGAGTGACATGGCAAACAAACCTTGATTGAAACCATATTGAACTCCAGGACATTGCAGTGACATGCTATTCCTATATATTAGCCAACTGAGCACCATGAAAGCTCACTTATTCCAAGTATACGCAACAAAACAAACAACAACCAACCTGTCTTACTCTTGACAGCATTTATATCATATGTCGCCAGCCCATAAATAACGTAGCTCGTGTTTGTGTCTGCACGCTCGACAAAACCAACAATAAGGTGTGAGGTTATTTTGCAACTCAACCACCTTGAACTATAGGCGATGCAATTTTTCTGGGTATCATTAAATACCAAGCTGTCTTTTGGTGGGAGAGTATTTGCATCAACATGTAGCTTTGAGAAAGTAGCACCTTACTGCTAAAACAGAAAAACACGAGGGGGGCTTCACAATGTAGCCGGCATATTAACTATGTTGAGTCATCATCACTTATTCACCACGAACCTGGACCGCATCCAAACGTCTGCGTGTCATACTTAAAAGAAGTGCTTTGTAATCACATCACAGAGCCTCGATATGATTCTGTGCCAAAAGAGAAAGCCGTGTTTTCTCTCTAAAATAACAGTAATTTATTGTTTGAGGCTGCGATCTAAAAGCTGTGTTTGAATGCATGCATACACTACAAGCTATTAGCTCTTTGCATCAAAACGCACTGAAGGAAAAAAGACGACATTCTTTTTCAACTTGCCAAACATGTATACCCGTGTTTCTGTGCTTGTGTGCGCCAGTGTTTAAGTGTGTGTGTATGAAGGTGATAATAAAATGGCTGCCATCCTTTTTGCAAGGCCACGTCTGTTTCTGTGAGTGGCGGTCTGATGCATTTGACCCTACAGCCTGAGCGCTGGGAGGAAGAGGGAGGGCGGGGGAACAGGTGTGAGGCAGGCTGGTGGCTGGACAGATGGCCTCTGGAAGTGCTCGCTGATGCTGCAGAGCCTGGACCACTGAGAGTTAGCAGCTAACGTTAATACAAGTCTGTTCATACAGCTAGCACGGACGATGCAGCAACACAGCCACACACACGCACACGCACACACACACACACACACACACACACACACACACACACACACACACACACACACACACACACACACGTGCAACCAAATGCACACACAAACACGGTGATAACCTGCAAACAGCACTTATCGTTTACTCTCCCCTCATCACCAGCTCTGTTTACCTTTCATTTACTCCTTCTGTCCCTCTCTCTCTCTCTCTCTCTCTCTCTCTCTCTCTCTCTCTCTCTCTCTCTCTCTCTCTCTCTCTCTCTCTCTCTCTCTCTCTCTCTCTCTCTGTCTCTCTCTCTCTCACTTTATCTCTGTAAACACACACACTCCAGGTAATGGTCTTTTCAGTCAAGTCACCACTTTAATGGAAGTCCCAGTGGTCACAGAATAGAAAAACAACAATGGATTACACAATAAATGAGGGCCAGGGTAACCAATTAAAATAGAATGACCACTGCAGTAAATAATGATAGCTAATGATAATTAAAACCTCCTAATATTGCATCTCCATTTGGATCACTTAAATAGGCTATACCAACACTATAAGGCTACATCATCATGACAACCCAATGCAATTCTAGTGTGATGGATTCACAGAAGACATGAGCAAATTGTCTGACCTCAATGCAACTGCTCATAAACACTTATCCTTTGCATCTGTATGTAACTGGGCGAAGACTACATCTGCAGTGGGTCACGCTTTTTGGAGGAGTTAACAATCACTCTCACGGATGCCTACAAAGCTTTGCATGGGACTGATCGGCATGCGTAAAAAATGCCCAAAGCCCTGTGGGTTTACAGGAGATATTTTCCTTCCTCTCTAATCCGAGCCGTGAGAACAGGCGGGCATCGACAGCATGTTGAGCCCCAGCCGTCTCCTTCCCCAACCCGCATGTCTGCTCTCTCCTCAGTCGGGGGGAACACATTCCCACTGGAGTAAAATATAGCCCTAACCCTTTCATTTCACCCGTACGCCACTCCATAAAAGAAGAAAAAAGAGAAGCTTTATTTTTCTTTGCGCTTTTCGGTTATGTGGTGATGACAAAGTGGCAGCGGGTGGAAATGGAAACTTCATATGGATTTGAGCTTGTGACAGTTAGTGACGGAGCTCCGGAGGATGTTTTCAAATGCAAACTCTGAAATGCAAAGTCTCTCTGTGAGAGCAGAGAGAGAGAGGAGGCTCCTCACTGAGCACAGGGATGCAAAGTCGCTGCATCCAAGTATCGTGCCACAATGTCTTTGAACAGAATCATGCCATTAATGACAATGTGTCTTATTTAGAAAATAGTGAACAATTTTCATCCAATAGGAATATTATATTCAGTCAGTCAAATCTGTGAATTTCAGCTTGTGTTTAATTTGTTTGATAAACATGCATGCTCTCAGCACTTCGTGGCACATTATTGTCTATCCCGTGGCTGAGGAGTGGCGTTGCACGCCCCGCTGTAAAACACACGTTTTAGTGCCCATGCTTTCTGGGGATTATCAGATGATATTCACTTTGCGTCTATAGGCAGATCGAAAGCGAGTCACCAAACGTGATCCGTGAATGTAAGTTGCCTGTTGCCCGAGAACAACTCTCCATAGGTTCAAGCTCATGAATTGATATCCGATTTTTATGGAGACACGCAGGGGCAGCTGCGAGTCCACTAAACAAACTGAACCAATAATTCATGGAAAGGAAAGCTATTTGTTCTTCTAATAATGCAACAATTAACTTGTTTCCTAAAGTGTATATTTAAATGAGTCACTTGTGTAATGTTAGGATATAGCTCTTCAACTTCAATTTCTCAACTAATACAAAAAACTATGTTCACTGCTAAGCCTGCTTCTACCACAGCACAGACACGCTTTGTTCTTTCCTGCAATACATTTGTCATAGCAGTTCATCTCAGACAATGAACATCAAAATAAAAATAAATACAAAAAGCTATGTCACTGCTGACTTTATAGGCCGACATATGTTGTGTTTTTACACACATAACTCCACGTCTACCACTCTGGAGCACAACAGCGTGTGCACACCTAACATTAAAACAAATGAAACAAATAAATGTCAAATTATACAGTGGACCAGCAGCTATTTCATGTTTTTATCTTCTTAATTTGTTGCACACGCGGATATGAGAGCTCAAAATGCCCATTTAAGGCGTAATAAATATAACAAATCACAATAGCAAGAGAGAGGCCACTTACACTGAAAAGAGGCAGAAATTCCCACCATGCGGTACGTTGATGTGAGGGCTAAATAATTTCCAGTCCTTTTGACTTCGCAGGTCCCCTCGATGATCCGCTTGTATCGGAGAGAAAAGCTACAGAGTCCAGCCAGCTCTCAGGGGCTCAAGCGGTAGACTTCCAGCAGCTCAGAATGTGGTTCAAACTCCGACAAAAGAAGAAGGGAAGCTCACTGGGTACAAGTGATCAGTCACTGGGGATAGGCAGGATGGAAGAAGCCGGGAGTCTTGTAAAAGCGCAGATGCAGAGAAGGAGGAGAGATGAAACAGAGATGGAGAGGGAGGATGCAGCAGTGCGCAGGGCACCCGTCTGGTTTCCTATCCGTCTTTCGCACTTTCCTCCAAAATCCTTTTAAACGTCGAGTCGGTCGAGATCGTAGAAATCGTTTTTTGTTTTCTGTTTACATATGAGAGAAATTCATGCACACACCCTCGGTCAAAAGGGCTTCTTGTTTTCTGCTTCTCCGTTGGCGTGGGGAAGAGGAGTAGCAGCACTCTGCCTCCAGTCGGCGGTGCGCAGCAGAGCCAGGTGGCGGTGGGCGGTGCCGAGGCGCTGCTGAGGAGGGGGAGGCGGCGACTGGGCAGCAGCATCTGTGTGTCCTAAAACAGGTTGGAAAAAGCGGGGTCAGATCAAGTCGAAGTGTTTTCTACTGTACCAGCGGCCACCGAAGCTTCTTCACGTCAAGGGCTCAGGGAGATCACCCCAAGGTTGTTTTTTTTTACACAAGGACACAGGAAGTTAGTCGAGAATTGAAGGAAAAGATCACAGTGTTTTTCTGTCTGCATCATACCTCGGTAAATGTCTCCTCTGTGTCCATACTGGCTTGAATTAAATCAAATCCCAATGCAATTCCAATGGACAAAATTTCTCTTTCTGTCCAAAAATGCCACACAAAAAAACAACAACCTCAAAGTTTTTATTTTTGACTGAGAAACAAAACACATTACACCGACATTGTGTCATCACTAAAGCATCGCTCCCTTCTTGGGAAATAATTGTATGGAGAGAAAAACAGTAATGTTATAGCAACCTCAATCTGTCATCTCCAAATCAATCTCAGCCTGCCGATACCGATCAGAGGATGAAAACATGCAAAAATTCAAATTTTCGGAAAATTTTCTGGAAATCTAGTTCAAATTTGCACTAAATTGGGAACATTAGATTCTCTTTATGAAGTTGTATTTACAATGGGACATTCTAGCACAGAAATGTAATCTCTGTCCCTAATCAATTACACTGAAATTCCTTTTTGAGGGAAACACAGATAACCTATCCTTTTACATCTCTGTTTACTTTCGGTGGGTAGTAATGTGTTATTATATCCAAATACGCATGCCTACACATTTAACTACATATATGAACAAGGTTATTTATTTAGTTTTGCTTGGGACCCCCCTGGAGTGTCCTCGGGGCCCCGAGCGATCCTTGGACCCTGCTTTAAAGAACAACTAGCACAGCCAGCAGTGGAGTGTGATGGACGAGAACCAGCCAGTTTAGAGCTAGTTGGTTGGTGTGTGTGTGCAAAGAAAGTTGGGACTGCGTGATGCATGTCTGCACACACACACACACACACACACACACACACACACACACACACACACACACACACACACACACACACACACACACACACACACACACACACACACACACACACACACACACACACACACACACATCTCTATCTCTCCCTCAGCTGAAAAAGGCCCAGGCAGGCTGGCCTGCAGTAACCTAAGGCAAACACTTTCACCAGACCATCTGGAAGTCATCTCGCCCGCAGAGCCGTGAAAGCACAGAGCAGAAGCTACGTTTACAACTCGGTGATAACAACCGGTCCACTTGAACTGCATGGTCGAACAAGACATGCACCAAAGCCCGTTCATAACATCTCAGAAATTAAAAGATTTGGCTGTATTCTATTGTGCAATGCTCATTTACTTATAGGCATTTTGGCTGAAACTAAATAAGCAACAACGACTAAAGTTGACATACTTAATAAATATACATTTTCCTCTGGTCTGTGTTCAGACTGCTACTTCTACCTGGTCTCTAGTTCCTGGGAAACACAAAGGATACACTTGAAAAACACTTGTGTGTATTTACTGCCGACATATCTTTCAACTGTTATGCACTTCGTCCAGTGTATAGAGCATCGTTATCACAAAAGTAACTTCCTCCACTTTGGTAACATAGTGTATGTAAAACATTCAGTGGATTATAAGCACACCATCGACACAGAGTTTACGTTCCCTCAACGCAATCTCTGTGGGGAAAAGATGATGCCATTAACGGCAATTGTTTGCAACAGTGCCATTGTGCATTTCTCTTTTTTTCACCTCATCGTTCTCTCTCTTTCATCTCTCCCATGTCTCGCTGCTTCTGCGATGAGTTTTGTTGTGTTCTCAAAGGGAATATAGATAGATACCGTCTCTAGCTCTCTCACAAGTGCAAAGCAAGGACTCGGTGCTCTGCTTCCATTTTCCAGTCTGGGTCCTTTTGTCAATTTATGACAATGGCAGTGGGCTACGCAGGATGTGTGAATAGATTTAGGGAAAGAAGGTGAGGGATAGAAAGGCAGCATTGAACGATAAGAAGAGAGAAAAAGAAAATAAGACGTGGTTCTTAATGAAACGAAGGACGAAGGGAAGCTTGTGGTGAATACATCTTTGAGAAAAGACGAGTCAAGCATGAGAAAGGTGCAGAGGTAATGTGCCCACTCAAACTGAACAACCTAATGGGGTCAGAAAAAGCAGCGGGGCTGTGAGGATGCCGTCACTCCTCGCCTATTTGTGTCCTCTGGTTTGTTCCCGGAGAGCAAGTTCTCTCATGGCAATCACAGTGAAACATCTTGACGGCCGGAGGCACAAGGATAGGCGTTGAGGAAACCTGCAAGGGAAAAGAGAATAGGGCAGTGATCTGTGTGTGTGTGTGTGTGTGTGTGTGTTTTGTGTGTGTGTGTCCTGCGATAACGGTGCGTGAGAGCAGGAAACACACAGTGCCTGTTTTTGCTGCAGGGGTTCCTGGAAGTCAGCCGCCCAGTGTGATCGGCGACATGCACACACACACACACGCACATGTGAGGACGCACACACATATACACACAGGATACCTCGCCTCTGAAAAGGAAAAACATGCTGCGTCTGATACATGTGGACACAGACAAGCAGACTTCCTGCATTTTCCCACCTACTGGGCGGCCACCTGTAACACAGTAACACACACGTGCTTGTGAACGCACACCACACACACACACACACACACACACACACACACACACACACACACACACACACACACAGAAGCACACTACATTCGTGGAGACAAAGCCAGAACACACCAATTTAAGTTGGGAGTTGACAGTAAACAAGTGCCATTCGAACCCCCGTTATTATCTGGCATCGGGTCAACAGAGCCTGAGGCCAAGCAGCCTCACATCAACATCATCACATCACCAGCAACAGGATAAGCAGAAAGACAACTAATGTAAAGAACCGTATAGGGATGGATTTTCATGGAACGATGTGTAGTATTTTATGAGGATCTATTGGCTGAAATCTAATCTAATATAAATAAGTAGTTTTTCTTTCGTGTTTAATCGCCGTAAGCACATCTTTTAGTTACCTTAGAATGAGCCCATCATATCTACACACTGAGAGGTCCTCCTTACCGAGCCACCATGTTTGCATGGCCCAGAACTGACAAACCCAACACTGGCTGTACATAAGGTCATTCGCGTTTTCAGGTTTTCTAGTCGATCGCCGTTGTTCTTCTACACACAGGAAATAGAATAGATACGGACATTGAGTGGTTTTCCGTCGTCATTTGACGAGGACAAAATAAAATGGGGATTGTTGTTAGTTGTTATGGTGACAACACGTCAGTTGCTTTTGCGTCCTAATAATTGCGTCGTTATAGTTCTACTGTTGGGTCATCAGTGTGTAGATATACTGTAATGGTCTCTTCTGTTTTAAAGTATCTCTTGCACTTTAGTCTCTAAAATGGTCAGCAATGTCTTTGTAAGAATATACAGTATATGTGAGTATTACAGAAATACAGGGAGCAAACCAACTGTATATACAATAATTGAAATTAGACCCATTTTGATGAATTACAAAAGTAGAATGCTATTTACTTATTAATGTATAAATGATGATAATCCGGTGATATAATCTAGAATTGTAAAACACTGACGGGGGCCCTCAAGTTATTCAGCAAAGATTAAATAACTGATGAATCTTTTATGGAGAGAAAACAATAAAGTAACATTGATGGAAACAGGGCGTGCCAGTTTGTCAAGGGACTTTTAATAATTACCCTCCCAAGGTTAATTGATTAGAAAGTGCATACCCTAGAAAGAGTCATGAATTCCGTGTTAACTGGCTTACAATTGATATTTGAGGAAATATTTAGGGGTTGTTGGTTTAACTGGAGGTATTTCTGCCACATGACATTCCATCATCAACATGACATTTAAACACACACATGCCATACTGAACTGAATCAAAATAACTAAATATTGGAATATGACATGACACATTGCAATGAATTAAATGTAACAGCTCAAACTAAATCTCTAACCCTCCTTAGATAGAGCTGGAAAGGGATTGTGGGAGGGAGGAATAGAGACAGAGCTGCATGATGGGATAGCAGCTGCAGTGCAGCATCTTATGCAGGTACAGTGTCTGGAGAGGGATCTCACTCACACACTGGGGTATTATGGGATTCAACCCACCGTCTGGCTCGTAGCAAAGGAGAAGAACTAAGTGGGCGAAAACTGACAACCTTGCTGTCTTCCATGAGAATGTAAATGATCTTTCCAACTTTTAGAGAAGACTGGGTAAATGTCTTGACAGCATGCAAACATGTAAGACAATAACTTTCAAATCCCACCATTGACAATGCTGTCATGTTATGTAATTTTATATTATAGGACAAAATCCATGTCTAATGAGCAAACAGATAAGTTGTCATCCTCACAAATATTTCACATTTAAATGTGATGTTTGCTTTGTGAAAGTAGAGAATACTCCACTGTATTATCTTTGCGTACATAAAATCCCAAAATGGCAGATATATAGGACTGCACCTGACTTTGCTTCTCTCTTGGGGCTCGGAGGGTATCCCACAATGCTTTGAGGGGCTGTAGTTTTTCCATCTGCATTTTATGTGAACATGGGAGAAGCTCCCTGCCTGTTTTCCGCCGCCACTCCCATGTTCCTTCTGGTTGTGAAAAGAAACTTGACATATAAGATCCGAGAAATGTTCGTTTTATCAGTCGGTTTGGCAGATTTTCAGTTTTTTTCTTTAGTCAAAGTGAGCAGAGCCTCTGAAAGTTGACACCCGATTTTACACGGGGGATGATGGAGTGAATACATTTGCCAAGACGGGACCACGATTTAACAACTGGAAGTGTACTTAATCAATGAGACCTTTAAAACGCATCTCGGGAAAATTAGGAAGCCTGGTATACTTCACGTATCCTGGGGGTTTTAAACTTACACAGGCATCATTAACTGCTCAGAGACAAAACCTAACAGGAGCTCCCACCATATCCATAGTTTTCACCCAAAAAGAAGGAACACATTATGAAAATGCAATATATGCATTTCCTTTCCTGTGAAGGTTTTGCCCTTTGTAATTCCTACCCTCAAAGCTTCTGTTTCGACCCCTTTGTTATAATGTCACTCGGTGGATGAATCATCTTCTGAGCCTCTTGATGTTGGTCAAAGAAATGTACAATGGAATTCAATTGATGAAACTACTCGTCAGCTCAGAAAGTAATTACCCACCTAACATTACTCCTTTGTCTTGGGAAAAATAAGTGTGTGCTCATTGTTTTCCATGACTCAAGAACACATTTCCACTGTTTATTCTCCTCACACAAGGACACATTTAGATGAATGAGCAATTTGAAAGAAAACGTCGCATTCATTAACATTTCACAAAATTGTCGTGACAATATTGCCAAAATGTTTTCTTTTATGATGAATTAATTTGACCTATTTGTGTTTGGTGATACAATTATAAGTGCATTATTTGAGTCTACTGTAGATGATAGCATATTGAGATACTACCACAGGTCCAAAGGTTTGAACATGGTTTGAATTTATTAGTATTATGGTAAAATTCAAATGAGGAATTAGAGTCTTCTCCATCAGCTAATGGATAAAAAGGCATTGTTGCTATCATCACACAGTCTAATCAAATTCTTCAGGTACAGAGGGAATACTCACGCCTCTGGCATTGAATTTACAATGACATTTCTTCATGTTAGGAAGAGATTTGGGAGGACAAGCAGGTGATGCAATCGGAAAGATATCATGTAGAAAGAGTAAGGATCTTTGAGGAGAAAGGAGAGAGAGATGACAGATCGAGAGAAAGGTGGAGTTAGAGATTTTGTGAGCAGCTAGTGTCTAACCATGTCTGCATACTTATGTGAAACAGTTCTTCCACACATGTATGCATAATAGCTGCCGAAGGTTGCTGTGATTGGCAGCGAAGCTTCTGGCCCCATCCATCATCATCACCCACCTTGCTACACCTCGCTTGCGGACCCGACTTCCCAACTTCCCCCAAATCATCGGCCAGATGGCCCTCGCCAACACTCACCCGCTTTATACACCTGATATGAAGCTATCCGTCATCCGATAACGACCAAGCTTTGGCGGTCCCCCAGCTGGGGCCTCTGCTGCAGCACTGGGCACTGGCGGGTATTGGGGATTGGGTGATGGCGGGGTGGCGCACAGCCTGACTGCCCCTCTGATGGATTAGTGCCAGGTAGTGTGGCTGGGGAGGGGGTGGTGGTGCTGAGGGGTGTCCCCTAATAGGATTCACAGTCATCCAGTGGACCATGGAACAGGTGGAAGGAGAGACAACGGGGAGGGACAACGGGGAGAAAGAGAGGTGTGTGTGGTAGGATGCAGTACAACGAGATGGAGCAATGTAAAGAGGTGAAAAATGGTGGAAGGACCATTGAAATACACCAAAAAGATGACCCTGTATATGTTTGCATGAAACAAAATGATTGACGGTGAAAGCAGACACAATGGGAGGACAGAGAAGACGGGTGCTTTAGGAGAAGCTGGTGTCACCGATTTCTTTCATCACATTTTTAATGATGACAACCACACTATGGCTGACGCAGTAGAAATATTATACCTACAGTGCAAATGAGGGCAAAATTACATTCAGCCCACTAAAATGAAGCGCCGTCGCCACATCGCGTGAAATGTGCTCGGCTGTAAATAATGACTTTTTAAGCAGTTAGATACAATACTTTGAGTGTTAACAATATCTCGGTGTTAGGGTGATTGACAAGATAAAAATGCCTTAATGACTTATGTTGAGCCTAATGTAGCAGTGTTTCCGACTTACACATGCCAGTGCACAGCGAGGGAGGCTGGCAGCACAAATACACACATACACACACACCCTTGCACATTCACAGACAGACATACATTTGCACTGCATGCTACTCACACGCACGCACGCACGCAAGCGCACGCACGCGCACGCACGCGCACGCACACACGCACACACACACACACACACACTCCGACTAGCAGTTCTCATTAGTGAAGTCAGTGTGCTCTAGGCAGGCAGGGCCCCTGCAGCAGTCTTCGGGAGTCAGAGGGGCCATTTGTCAGTGGAAAACAATTAGCGGGGAATGATCCGTTCCATTGGTTTTAATGAGTACAGCCGGGTCACTCTGCTCACAGCAGCAACACGCAAAAGGTCATCAAAGGCTGAGAGCGACGCACAACCAAGTCACACTCATAGGTACAGGCGCAGAAACACACGGCACGCACACACCTCTGTTCACTTTCACCGCTTTTGTCTGCTTCCAATGTGCCGTATTCACACATACTGATGCAATCACACACTGACAAATGGACACACCCTGACACCTCACCCCACAGTCATCCATTTCTCATCCCTTTCAGGCAATCCATCTCCCTCCACACCGTCGCAGGCATTGAAAAGTCATCATGACAAGTGAAGTCTTGTATTATATTAGGAGGGCACTGTGCATGTATCTGACCTTGGATAGCACCTAAGGCATACAGATATATATGTAATGCATCACATTGCACCATGTTAGCTGCAATATGGTAGCTATAGTAACATATGGAAGAGCCATATACCTGTATTTTGTACTTCAAAGGAGACCGATAGCATATGGTAAAAGCATGTCAGTAATGGGAATGCATGGATGTTGAATACACTGCACCCTGATCTATGACTAAAGGCTTTCTGCTGTATATCTAAATGCTTGTCCTTACCGCCTGACACACAATACGGGTGCAGTGGGGTGAATAAAACAAGTTTTTTTTTTTTTTTTATGTTGGAAGATGTTGATACTTTATTTAAAATGAATCAAATTAAACTGTTTAATGGTTGTAAAAGCAGAGACTACTTCTGAAATATTTAATTTGTTTATCTTGAGGTCAAGAATGATTGACCAAATGACTCACTACTGACTTCATATTTAGGTTAATTATACTTGACCTGAGGCACATTAACCAAAACAGATGACCGTCTCATTTTACTTGAATGTGGCATGGACGTATATTACGGGCACATACCAGTCCTA
The DNA here is from genome assembly GCA_038501785.1 of Myoxocephalus aenaeus. NCBI lineage: Eukaryota > Metazoa > Chordata > Actinopteri > Perciformes > Cottidae > Myoxocephalus > Myoxocephalus aenaeus. The sequence goes on along the minus strand of JBAMJR010000246.1, from coordinate 1,903,462 downwards.
AAGCTGCATAGTCCCACATGCCTCTTGCTACAGATGAAATAACTCATATAGATCCAGTATCATACGAGCCATATATTAGCCCAAATGTTTCTTTAACACTCACAAAGCCTAAAACTTAATGAGCATAACATTTGCAATTTGACCGGGTTATTTCTGTGAAGGGGAGGATTTCCTTTTGAGTGTTAGATTTAAACATTGACTGTTTTTAATAAAATCCTAAACTGCATGCACATGCCCATACTTTAGGTACAATATTAGAAAGCTGATAACATATTACATCTTTCATTGAGAAGACGTAAAGCATAACAGAATACTGCATTTTGACCATTTAGTTGTTGAAATAGATGTAGGCCCATATTGAGACGAGTCTTGTTTGATGCAACCTTGAATTACTTTTATTTAGCCTACTGCTGTAGGTAGTATACTTTACATTATAAGATACATTATCTCGATCCTAAATGTCTCCACAAACCAAACACATTTTGCTCTGTAATGGCCTTCAGACACACTGGGGAAATGCAAAGTTGTGCATATACCACGTAACATGACTCTCACTGTCGGTGAGTAATAGCTTTGGTTAAAAAAAGACAGACAGACAGACAGACAGACAGAAGGTGTGATTCAATATAATTGTCAAGCAAATTTTAAGCAAACTTTTGAAATGATGCAAACAAATAATTGCAAAAAAGGCAAAAAAATAACGTTGTTACAGCGTAGTTTGGTCAGTTGGCTCTATAGGCAATGCAAAGCTGTAATCCGACAATAAACAGTAGAAGAAGTAGAGGTTGCGAACTGGTAATAACACAACTCAGCTCTCTCGGAAGTCAACATTTTTATTTTCAAATGCAATACTTCAAAATGCGCATCAAAATCTGAGAATGGAAACATGGTGAGAGTTAAAGAGATGTAGACCACCAATGGAAACGCACAGGAAGAGGTTTTCAACACTTCACTGCCCTTAATGGCCACATTACGCGAGCAATGGCCATTTAGCCAAGAGCCCACCTGGTTGAACTGCGGCCCCCGAGCCCTTCCCTCCATCCCCCACTGAAACCAGTGGAAAGACCTCCTAATGGTTTGTGAACACTGTGACAAGTAAAGTGGGGTGGTAGTGGGATTTGGGGTGTTTAAAATGGGAAAGCCTGTAGCCCAACATAGAATTCATGTCGCTATTTCTGTTGAATGTAAAGCTCAGTTTCATTTGATAAATGTGTACATCCCACCTTTAAGCTAGGCAGAGTGTAGTAATGTCATCAAGAGGCTTCTTTCTACACAATAATGATAGCTATTTAGATACAACTAATTTAATTTGATGAAGCCACTTTTTTTTTTTGTTGCTTTAATTAGCCTATTTCTACAATGTTTGTTCCTTGTAACTAAAACATAATTTCCATTGTTAAGTAATTATGACAAAAATGAAGAGAAATACCTTGCACATGGCGGATACAGTTTAAATCAGTGATTCTCCACGGGGTACATGAAACCCAAGGGGGCTGTGCTTCTGCAGTTAGCAGGGGGTGCCAGGAAGTAGCTCTGCAAATTGGAAAAAATAAATAGTAATAATTTTCTTTAAGAAAATCCACATATTTGCGGTTAGGAGGAAAATAAACACACAAATTAGTGTGATGATGCTCTTTGGAACATCTGTCATCACAATGATCGCTTAATTACCAAGTATGATAAGTTCATTGCGCAGGACATGCCTCCCACCAAGTTCTTGGCACCTGACAGTAAACATGTATTGTAACAAAAGCATCTTAATGTCTCATCCTGAGTACATCACACACTTTCCTCTGCTGTGTTCAGCTCAGATGATTCAAATAAATATCCTCTATTTTGTTGCAACTGTGACGACTATACAAAACACTAAGTGTGGACATGATTCAGAGCATTTCTTTAATGAAGACATGTTGTCTGCGTTATCGCCTCTTTCTCGCTTCTGCTGCTTCTCTCCTTTCTTGCTCACGCACACATTTGCTTGCAAAGTGCATCAGCGAATGAAAGGATGTGTCAGGGCAATCGGAACAATGTAATTAGAAGTGCGAGAGAGGTGGAAAGTGCTTTATGGTGATAATGTGGCATAGTAATTAAGGGGAAATATCATGACCCTATAGTGCCCACGGCATTTAAAAAAAAAGACTCATTTAAGTCCGAGATTACACGGTGGTTGGCAATTCAATGGAGGAGAGGGAGTGGCCAGGAATGTGGAAAATGAACCTGTCTTGATGGGGTGCATCGTGATGGAAGAGACAGATTCAGTATGCGTGTACACGCGTGTATGTGTGTGAACGTGACAGTTAATGGACCGCAGGTATGTGTGGATTTGTGTTCTTACTTCCTACAATCTATAATCCAATAATCAAACACTGCATAGATTGCATCAGAAGTTTGGTTCTGAATATTTAAGTTGAGCATATAACTTAATGTATAAACTCAAAGGGCAGTGTACTGTAATGTGTGTGGGGTTATGGCACTCACTTATATGTTGACAGTGTCAAGCTGCAGTCACAGAACTACTGCAACTAGAGTCAGACAAAGAGGAGAGGGGGTAAGAGTAAGACAAAGGGAACAAGGGGAAATAGAAGGAGAGAGATCTTGGTAATGACAAGCACTTCACAGTCAGAGCCGACCTCCCTCCACCCACGCACCCCGATGAGATAATTCCTTTTCCAAATTGCAATCAAAGCTCAGAAAAACACTTGAAAAGCAGGAGCCCTTTCAGCCATTAACTCGCCAGGTCCTGGGGTGCTGCTTTTTAAATATTACATTTATTTGAATGTGTTTTCTGCATATTGTTTTTTCTCCTCTTAATTATTTTTCCTACTTCTCTTTGTCTTCAACTCACCATTAGCACTGTTTGGGATGTATTTAATATTCAAGCAAAGTAAGTGCATTGACAAAAGAATATTAATAAGTTGATGCACTTAATCACTTTCTTCAAACCCTTTGTCCTGATATACTTGCATGACCTCGCTATTGTATTCAACCAGAGAGCACATTCACAAGAAAGCTGCTGGTTTGGTCGTTTTCATCTGGTTACTCTCTGACCCTGTAAACACAACACACGATGTGTGTTCTTTAGACTGAAGGAAATACTAATGGGACCAAATACAAACAGCGCACACACCTTAAGCACACACCTTAAAGGAGTCACCATTGTGGTGTGCAGCAGCAAGAAATCATCCAATTAAAGTAGCATTATTCAACATTCTGAGCAGTACTATCGCAGCAAACGACTATTATCAATATAGAGACATATATAATAAGTCTACCTAAGTAAAGAATGAAGTCCCTCTCTCATATCTTGACCGATGGCATAGCGCCCACCCTGCGGTTGCTCGTCAGGTGAACACTGGTTAACCTGCAGATGAGCAATGGAAACGCTCCCACTCTCTGATCTTGCACCTTGAAGTTTCTGATACTGAGCCATCAACTATATTATTTCCCACATCTTGCCTCCAATTTAGCACCTCAGCAAGACTCAACATCATATAACTGAGACACATTAACCAGTGTGGTCACCCATTTCTCCAGAACACGTGGGTGTGCTGATGAGGAACATCATGAAATGAAACAAGCACAATCTGTCCAGAGGATTGAGACTGGAATGAGGGTCTTTGAGTGAAAATACTGTGTGTGGGTGGAGGAGATGGCTGATGTAATGTCTCCATGTATGGTTCGGTAAATATGAACAACAGGTCAGGGCTTAAAGCCCTATAGAAATAAACAGTATTCCTTCAGGATAATGTGGTGGTCCGTTTGGACAGTATTGTGACCCGCCTGATCCCCATACAGGACTTGAAAGACCCTGAATGGCAGAGAAAAGAAAGCTCAGTCCTCTACTGTAGATTTGGTGTCAAGTGGCTCTATTTGTCATAATTATGTGGTTGTAAAGGGAAAGTCTAGAAAAGGTCTAATCAATCTGATTTAATTAAGTGCAGTCAGTCATTTGAAATGTGCAGAATAGAATTAATAAGCACATTGTAAATTTGCATTTAAACCCATGTAATTATGCCAATTCAGTGGCCTCACCAGCACACTCATTTTTTCAAAACACAAAAAAAGAGACAGAAACAATTTCTCATTTTTCTTTATTTGATTCTGAATCGATATGCAATTAGAGGAAGAGGCTTAAATAATGCAAATGCCATGTGTACTTTATCGTACAAAAAATACGAACATGTCTGCTCTTACACTGATGCTCAGGGTGAGGAAATTTGCTTTTCTATTGAATAAGGGTGCTTTAAGTAATAATATGTATACATTTAACTGTTGACAAGTGTGACAATATGCCAACGTCAGCCATGGAATAAATAATGGAATAAATAATGTCTTCGAACGGGATAGCCTCTGAATCATTAAGTTGGATAACATAATTATTTTAAGAGAAATTTCATAATTTCCAAGTTAAATGTTCACATCAAGCTAAATCAGTGCTTCAGATATTCTAGACATATGGATTTTTTTTATATAAAGAGACCATTTGTGACTCCAGCAGCGACGCCAACGGCTCCTTCTCCACTTCCTACCCACTACTTTCGGCTCCCTTGCTCGGACCACACCCATCTTTGAACTTAACCTTCATTTTGACCTCAACTACTCAGCTGAAAAGCTGCATCTTGCACGGTTATCAGTCACAACATCTATCCACAGACAGATAGAAATATAAACGTCTGACAAAGTATTCAAAACTGCCTCTGTGGCAGTTCCCCCTACAGTAGGTGCATCATGATGACACACACACACACACACACACACACACACACACACACACACACACACACACACACACACACACACACACACACACACACACACACACACACACATAAAACAATACAGCATGGTTCGTAAATATGTGGCCCGACATCAGAAAAAGAATACAGAAATAATACAACATATGGAGAAGTGGGGGAGACTCTGGATCAGTTTGGAGAAGGGAGTGCATGAGAAGGGATTGCATGAGAAGGGAGTGCATGAGAAGGGAGTGCATGAGCATGGTGGAGAACGAGCAGCTGTAGGTACTGTAGTACTAGGTCGTAGGCTGGATGCTGGACTGGTCTACCCGCTCACTGGAATGGTTGACTGATTGACAAGGTGACTGACAAGGTGACTGTTTATGTGTTGGGTTTCGCATGGTTGATTCTCTGAGATGCACTGAAGCGTTTCCTCTGGAGAGAGCACGGCACAGGGAAAACTTCCTCGACTTTCCTTTTGACCTGTTTTCATTGGAATATGCTTTAAAGAAAATATCTAGAAACTCCCAGTCAGCGTGTCCAGAACTGGAAAATAATATTCAAACAGTGCAACATTTCAACCGTATTGTTTCCGTTTAAACAGTCCTGCTACAAAAATCTAGTTGTGTGACTGTACTTTTCTCCCAGTGCAACTTTGCCTCTATTTATTTAAAACCCTTTGCATGCATATTTTTTAACTGTGCAAAGCATGTCAAACATCATTTCATATGCTGTGTGGAGAATTAACGACACACAAATAAACATCACAGCCTTGCCAACGGAGCTTACCTGCCATGGAAACAGCTGAAATTAACCACCTCCCACAATCCTTTCTTCTATTTACGTTTTACATTCCGCTTGAGCAACTCCACCTCTCCCTCTGAAAACCATATGGGCATGATGCAGGCCCAGGCTCTAAACAGATATTACACTTTGCGTCACTAGCAGCGCTGCACATCTGTCTTTTAACTAGCAACAGCTGAAAAGGGTGGATTTTATTTTAGTGGAAAGTGTTTGTGCATATGTGTGTGTGTGAGAGCGAGATAAAGAGATTTGTTATTGAAAGAGAGAGGAGTGACTGTCGACGAAAAGATGCCTGCAAGGATTTACTGTATCTTACACATCTCAGTTTTTTTTCTTTCTCCTTGATATCACAACGCTGCCTCGCACTCCCAAGATTTCCCAAGCGGTGTCGAGTCATTTCCAAGCGGCTTCCTCCATCTTACCGCTAATCAACAAAGTTAATTTGTTTCTCCTGTTTATTTTTTATGGATCCTCAAGCTACCACACTTGGGTTTCTGCCGTTCCACAAAATATTTCTCCAGCTAACTGGCAAAAGCTCTCTTCATTTATCAGATCCACACAGCCGGCTTATTACAAGAGTCCTCTTATCTGTCATATTTCCTTCCAGTAGCGCTGCAGTGGTTACAAATGGGACTTAGTCTATCTGGCTTGGAGCTGATGAGGGGGGAAATGAAATTATTGCGATTAGATCTGACCCATATGCTGGAGTGCTTGGAGTGTGTTTTGGTGCATGTGTGTGTGTAGTGTAGGCAGAGGTAGTGCTGCTTTATTGTGTCTCACACTGTGGTGGGTGGCAGGGGCCAGCAGCAAGATGAAGGCATGAGGCACCAATGAAGGTGGGTCATAATATGATATTTTTCAATTGGTAATATTAGGTGATGTTTAGCATTTGAATTGCCCTCTTTCATCTTACTTCATTTCTCTCTCTCTCTGTGTCTTCCTCCTTCTCTCCTACACACACACACACACACACACACACACACACACACACACACACACACACACACACACACACACACACACACACACACACACACACACCCTTTCTTTCTTTCTTTCTTTCTTTCTTTCTTTCTTTCTTTCTTTCTCTCTCTTTCTGTGAATAATTGAACAGGCAGCCCGGGCCAAGGTTTACCGCTATTGTCTAGCGAACAGTCTGACTGCCAATCAGTTGACTCATCTACTCTTGTAGAGAAAACAAACAGCAGGGCACTGATGCAAGCCAACAGACGACACTCCAAATCCTGCACCAACAGAATGAATAGTGGTGTGTTATCTGCGGCAGTCCAACAACAATGAGAGAAATAAATGGATTCAATAGATGTAAGAAATAGATTCAGATTTTTCTCAAAAATAAACAATTCAATGGAAATCGGACTCAGAGGTTTGCAAGCAACAATGATTAAGTTGAAAAGACATTCACAGAAAGAAAAACATTGCTTTAAACTGAAACCATTCTTGTTGCGAAATATTTTATGATTCGAGGTATACCAATAGTTGAGCTTCTGGATTCCCATCCCACTATATAGCAAACCCTCTTTCAATGTATGACACATTTAGCCCTTTCACAATATTGCAGACAAACCTGTGTGATCCTCTCACTCCCTGCACAATTAGCCAAAATGAATAAGGAGCGATACGTTCCCTTTGATAAAGCAAGACAAGCCCTCTTCTGCAGTGTTTTTGTTATTAGCTATAATGCATGACCTTGCTTTATCAAAATATGTTATCTAGGGCAGTGGCGGCTGGTGATTTTTTTTTGGGGGGGGGGGCGCAGTTGGGCGGCGCGGTTTAAATAGCACTCCACAATGAGAAGAAAAGAGGTTTTGAGTAGAATATTCTAAAAAACAAAGCTTTATTTCAAGAAAACACAGTGCTCAACACTGTCCAATAACAACTATCAACAAACTAACTTTGGGCATGAGAGGTTCAGAGCAGTGTTCAGAGCAGGATTCATCAATGTGGTGGCCAGAGCAACTTCAGGGACTACATTGACGTAGCATTCAAACTGGGGGCCCTGCAGTAAGGTGGCACTGATGAGGTGGTCTTTGAAGGCAAAGCGTTCCCTGGTGTGTCCAAGTATGGTGTCACAAACCTACAGATAAATATATAGAGAGAGAGACAGACAGATAAGTTGTGGGGAAATATCTACTACAAACAGACTTCATACTACAGACAAAAAACTATGTTTTGTGTGTCTTGATGGCTCATCAACAGACAAAAGGCCAGGAGCCACCTTGATGCTCTAGCCTGGAGCTCACACACATACACACACACACACACACACACACACACACACACACACACACACACGGTTGAATTTGTATTTTAGATAAAGTTATAGTCTGATATGATATCCACCCAAATCTAACAATGTCCAACATGTGTTCTGCTGTGGGAAAGATAAAACATTAAGCTCTAACAGGCATCTGCTGATTTTGACACTCACCTCTGCAGCAATCCTTAAAGCTCATCTTCCTTCACAGCCCGGCGCTTCCTCGGCTGCTCAGAGCCGCTGCTTTGCTCCACACTGAGCATCAGCTAACAGCTCCGGTTAGCATGTAGCTTGAGGAGAAGCTCCGGGTGTACGTCCTCCCGCGGTCACTGCTTTGCTGCTGAATTTTTAAATCCGGACGTTCGGGTCCCAACTCTTTCAGCCTCTTCTTGTCAACATCTGATCGTGGATTGAAAGGTGTTTCGCGTAGAGATACCACAGAGTTTTCAGTCGCCATACTAACATAATCAAAGGCTCTGCTAGCTGTGTTGCTCGCGTAGCTACGTGAGAGCTATATGGGATGTGAGGGAATGATAAAGGTCTCTGATTCGACGAATAGTCCAACCACGTTGCAATAAGAAACGATGTCATTGGCTAGGGCGCAGATTTGTGCGCCCGAAGATTCACGTTTCATCCGCCAATGAGAAGCTGTCCTTGCCGCAACGACGGTGAAATGTTTGTTCGCTGCCATAGACTCACATTTGGCCGGCGCCCCTGAAGGGGGGAGGGGCTTTTCTCAGTGATGATGAATGGCGATATATTATAGTGGTTGTTGACAAGGGCTTACGGTCTCTCACACACATTTAGCGCGTCAACACGGTATATTTCTTATTTAAATTATTTGGTATATAATGTTTTTTGACAGTATATATTATTATTTTTTTTTCTTCTTTTTTTTTTTCATCGCAAAATTTTAAGAGGGGCGGCGCCCTAGCGCCCTCTATTGACGCACCGCCACTGATCTAGGGTGACCAGACGTCCTCTTTTTCCCGGACATGTCCTCTTTTCGAGACCTAAAAAAAGCGTCCGGCAGGGATTCCAAAAACGTCCGGGATTTTGCTACGTCCGGGAAAATAGTTATTACCCCCTTACAAGTTTTGGAAATGGTATCTCCCTCATGTTCCACCTTCTTGCGCGAGCTCTGACTGTAGAGAGAACTGTCATTGGTCGACCGATCTCAACGTAAATGTAAGTTCACGGCATGCTACACACTACTACTACATCTACACAGGACAACAGTACATGTGTGGGTTCAAAGGATTCTGCTCCTTATAACCTCCTCATGTAGAAGCAACTCTTTGCACCTCTAAACCCAAAACGTCTTCCTCCTCGTTCACATGCAGCTTCACACCACAACGTATCCCTGCCTTCATCTCCCCGTCTCCCTTCAGAGAAGATCAAGGCACTGCAGCGCCAGTCAAGCTGTCACCATAAGGTGCCCTCTCCATACTTAACATGACCCGATCAATAGGCATTGGCCGGGAGGACACGAGGAAGAATAATGAGCAACAGGCCCAAGGGACACACACACACACACACACACACACACACACACACACACACACACACACACACACACATGCACACGCACACGCACACACACACATAACATGAATGCATGAGTATCAGTGTTTTCTCCTTGATGCTAATGTGTTGTTCTCTACTGAATATTTCAAAGCTGCTCTATAGCTCCAACCATTCACCCTGTCAGAGAGAGAGAGAGAGAGAGAGAGAGAGAGAGAGAGAGAGAGAGAGAGAGAGAGAGAGATGTTGTGTCCACTAAAGCATTGAATCTTCAGTGCAGCTTTACTAGAAACCAGCAATAACCAACAATCAGGCTAAAAAAACTGAACGGCCAGAAACCCCCACGTGTCTCTGGACATCGACTTTTCTATTGTAATAATGATACAATAGGATCCTAAAAGATATCCGCACGATGTTAGAGTGCATTAACAGAAAAAGTGGATCCATTCCATTTAAGACATGATTGACTGCAAATTAATTGTCAACACTTTTGATAATAGTATCATTGTTTTGGCTATTTTTTTTTTATGGAAAACATTCTCTGGCACCACCTTCTCCAATATAATGATATTCTCTGTTTCATTTCATTATAAAGTAAATATTTACTCTTGGTCTGATAAATCAAGTCATCTGAAGACATCACCTCAGGCTATGACAGCTTGCGAAAAACATTAGTCTGAATTTTTCTGAATTTTTTTTAGACAAGCTGATTAATTTAGTTATAAATTAAATTAAAAAAAACATTAATTTGATAATGAAAATAATTGTTGCAGCCTTAATTATAATCGCTTCTTCCTTTTCTTAATAAATTCTGCTTATCCCTTAAAACTAACATAGAGTAAAGGAAGAGGTTTGCACATTGTAAGATTTTAAATATGTGGTCGTGTGCAGTTGAATAATGTCTGCTCATAAGCCTTTTCCTAAACATTTGTATCTGTCTATATATTCAAACCGTCAAACCATTGCTTGTTACAGTGACAACAGTTCAGAGATGATAAGTGGAAATTGGATTATTGTGCCTGTTTGTTCCTATATTTTATTTCTCCATAATGGCCTTAATGCAAGTGGTTCAATGCTGCCGTGCCCCGCTCATTTCATTAGCATCAAGTCCTTGGACAAGGCCAGTCGAGGTCTCTCGAACGCAGCTTGTTTCTACAATAATGGTCTATGAGGCATGTAAGTAGCGAACAGAGGAAATTTTGAAAACCATTAAGCTTGTTGTGTGTGTGTATGTGTGTGTGTGTGTGTGTGTGTGTGTGTGTGTGTGTGTGTGTGTGTGTGTGTGTGTGTGTGTGTGTGTGTGTGTGTGTGCATGTGCGTGTGGTGCGCGTGTATTTCAGTTGGTAAGTAGTAAGAGGTCAGTGGCTGTTAAGTAAATAAAATGCAGCAGAGTTTTTTTTCATGAATTCATGTCCTCTCCATGCACGTTTCTGTATGGAAATATTTGTGCTTGTGTAAATGTGTGTCCTCACTCTCATGTGTATGTGCACAGCAAGGCAGATTAGCGTTTCTTGGCCTCTAAGTGATCACATCTGCAGTGAGGGTTCAACATCTGAACCTCACATGTTCTCCCACAACCACTTCTCCAACTAAAAATGAGTGGAGTGAGAGAGAAGGAAGTGCTACTCAAGTGATAACAAAAATTCATCTTTGAACCACTTTCTGCCCTTAAAGCCATCTTCCCCTCTTCTTTCACTTTCTTTCTACACTTCGTGGTGTCATGTAACCATACAAATGTCTTACCATAACCCCAACATTTGTTTTGGATAGTTGGGACTATATGTCAATTTTAGATTTTCATCATGCAACAGTCAAACGCGTGTTGCAGCGCATTAATCAGCAGATAGTCTTCAGAATATAAATCCTGATCACATATTAGTTTGTCATTCGAGAGAGGGCAAGCTCAAATCGCGGCACCGGCACCTGCCGCTTACCTGCTGTGGCATCTCTGGACATGCCGCGGCGGGTACCGGCACATGCTGCGCCTGCTGTGGCATCTCTGGACATGCCGCAGCAGTTCGGGACATGCCGTGGCTCTCTGGACATGCCGCGGCAGTTCGGGACCTGCCGGGAGCCGCGAGCCGCACCTGCTGTGGCTCTCTGGACATGCCGCGGCATTTCGGGGCCTGCCGGGAGCCGCGAGCTGCCGTGCCGGAGCAGTTGCCACTAGTTTTTAAATCGTGGCGCACGCACCTTGTAGAGCACTTGTGTCAGACCCGTTTTCAGTGAGTCACGGGTCTTTTATTTTGAAGGGAATTTTTAATGCAGCATAGTGCCGTACTCACACTCCTCAATACTGCGTTCACAACACGCTTTACTTGCGTGAGTTTACACGCCGGACTATTTGTGATAGTTCGCTTCATTCCCGACTTTTTAATTTATTTAATATTAGCTTAAGCAGTTCAGAACCACTGCCCCATAATAACGTGCGTATAATCGTTGTCTTTGTTATTTTCTTCTGTTTTAAGTTTGATCTTTCATAGAGTAATGTGGGTTTCTTAACCCTAAATTAAATGGATTAATGTCATAGTAACAGAACAATTTGCTTACATATATTTTTACATTTATATAAATCCATGTACAATATTTTACACTTGAAGAGCTACTTCAAGGGTACAAAATAATACGAAGGGCTACTTGTTTGATACAAACTTCCTGAACAACAAAGTTGCACAGATCACCTTTTATTAATAATAATATATGTGAAGTGACTGTCTGATCACATATCAATGTTAATTATTCCTCACAATAATTATTAACAATAATTTCCACGACAATGATGGTAGTAAAAAAAAAGTGTTCTCACTTTGTTAGAAAAATGAAAATAAAGTTATATCCGTTCAAAAAATAACTAATATTTAGTTTTAATGACAACCACAAAGTGTGCAGGCTTTGTCACTGCAGTGTTTTTCAGGCTTTTGGAAGAATATTTCCAGAGCCTCGATATGCAAAGTCAGAAACGTCATTTATGAAGCTCCGCAGGCTCTTTGTCTTGACCTGCAAATAGATGGATGTATGGATGGATGGATATATACTTTATTAATTCCCAAGGGGAAATTTCTTGTCATAGTAGCGCCGTACAACTTTAAGATACAAATAAACACACAAGATAAAAGATGAACATATAAGGAAGCAACAGGGATGAAAGATATATACAAATAAAACAAAATAAAAGTAAAATATAGACGTGTATATATACATATATATAAATATACACTGTAGCGGCGTTCCGTCAGCGTGTTTTTGTTAAGGCGCTAAAGAGCTGCGACACATTGAGTCTTCTCATGCGAATGACAGCAGACCGTTCTTTTCTTTTTCTTCGTTTTATTTTGTGCAGCAAAAAACACTAACATTATACACACAAACTAATAAACGATCATACGGTCATACGGACATGCGGTCATACGGTAAAAGAACTGTGTGCTCTCATGCCTAATGCAACTCTTGCTTACACCTGCTGCCATCATGACGTCATTATATCCCTTGGCTCGAGCGTCCATTGTTAATATTAACATCTTTCAGTATATTTTATATGTAGTTCCTAAACTGCGAGCCTAATTCTAAAATATTAAATTATAAACACTCTTGAAATATTAATTAAACAAAAAACATACTTGTGGCTCTTACATACACAAAAGAATAGAATACAACTAACTGGAATGAAATATATTTACAGCCACAGAGTGTATTCGTTAATTACGCAAATTAAATGTAAACAATAGGTAGTGCAACATGCAAAGTGCAAAGTATGTATAGTGATGAATTAATCCACAGAGGATCTAGCAAGCGGTGACTTGTTGTAAAGTCGTATTGCCATAGGCAGGAATGTTTTCCTGTAACGGTCCTTGTTATATTAAATATTGTCATTTTCAAATCTTTAATGGAAGCGTTTTTGATAAAAAATTTGATTTTTTGTTTTTACTTTTACTTTACCTTGCGGGTGACTCACGTGGTCCCTGCAGGCCCGCAGGCACCGTGTTGGCTATCCCTGCCTTAAAGTGTTGTCACATATTATATATACCTTCCAGGACCTTAAGCAAGTTGCCGCAACACTCTCTCAAACACAGGCAGCTGCCTCAAAAACTAGTGGCACATGAGTGGCAACTCGTAAGTGCCCCGCCACCTGTGACGTGCCATCGGAAATGCTGCCTCTAAAGTAGTGGCAGCTTCTGGCACGGCAGCTCGCGGCTCCCGGCAGGTCCCGAAATGCCGCGGCATGTCCAGAGAGCCACAGCAGGTGCGGCTCGCGGCTCCCGGCAGGTCCCGAAATGCCGCGGCATGTCCAGAGAGCCACAGCAGGTGCGGCTCGCGGCTCCCGGCAGGTCCCGAAATGCCGCGGCATGTCCAGAGAGCCACAGCAGGTGCGGCTCGCAGCTCCCGGCAGGTCCCGAAATGCCGCGGCATGTCCAGAGAGCCACAGCAGGTGCGGCTTGTGCCGGTACCGGCGCGGCATCTGCCGGTACCGGCGCGGCATCTGCCGGTGCCGCGATTTGAGCTTGCTCCTACTGTGTCATTCAGGAAAGTTACTAAATGTGTTTCCCCTCAGATTAAAATAATACAGAGTGGAGTCAACCTCGACTCAAAGTAAAACCTCGACATGTCATTCCTTTTTGCGAGTGAGATTTTTTTTATATAAATATATAAGGCAGTGACTCATAGCAGTGTGCACATAGTTGATGTCAGCTTACCTTACAGTGATGGATCATGACTCCTAGATTGTATCTTAATATTTCTGAGTGAGCATTGTGCGGCAGCTGTAGTTTGAGGGTGAATTGTAAAGGCTGCATATAGTGAATGTGTTTTAACAGCATTTCAGTGAAGCTATCATGTATATACAGTCAGATTCCACCACTTTATCATTTGTAAATAATAACTGACTCAGGCTCTTTTTTAAAGATAAATGTGCACGGTCCATATATTTCTTACATAATATCTTACACATTCTAATATCTCCACTTCCATTAAAGTGGAGGCTGCCCTTTGTTTACCTGTTGCTATATTGAATCGTGGAATCGGAACTCCATGGCTTTTTTCATTCATGTGCAAAACTGTAAATATTCAATACACCCATTTGTAAATATCCATGCTCCCCTTTTATTGCACTGTGTTTCATGTTTATCATAAAACGTTTTTTTTTTGTTTTTTTTGCACCTCCCGCCAGGACAAATTCCTCGTATGTGTAAACTTACTTGGCAACAAATGGTTCTGATTCCGATTCTGATTCTGAAAAGCTTTCGCACGTGAATTGAGTTTCCTATAGGGTTAGTCAACTCAGAGTTCAGTTTGTGAACACACACACACAGGCACGCACGCACACACACATACACACACATGCACACGCACACACACAGAATCCAGTCTGGATGGCAGCTTTTCAGCCGGGCTGATTCAGCGGTCACAGAGTCAAGCTCTCTGCGCTCTGGGACAGACAGTTGGTCACAGAGCCCGTCCAAGACCCATTTAGCCCTCTCACCCACAACAGATGTCAGAACATAGGCCATAGAAACTCTGAGCACACACACAAACACACACAGATACTTTATGTAGAAAAGCAGTGTTGCACACATCGTGGTGATAGACCAAGTTCATAGGTTTTATATGTTTTAAAGACACTTTAATACCATAATCTAGTTATAGGTACTTTGAATAACATTGTATAAATAATTGATATTGTTATATTTACACTCAATCTTTATTAGTCATTGTTCTTCACTGTAACTGTAAAGATATTTATAAAAACATACCTTTTGTAAGTATGTTATATGTGTTTAGTAAAGTTTAACTTAACTTTGACTGGCTGAACAAAGTCTGAAGGGCATTAAGTTTCTCAGTCGTTTTCCTTCCCTTTCTTCTCTCAGCTCCTCCTTGATCTTGATACAAGTATATTCACTTCAAAACCTCCCCAGGCATTCTCTCTCCTTCCCTTCCCCCTCTCCTTCACCCCTCCTGTATTTCTCTTGCCACCATCTATTAGATGACAAGGGACCAGTTTAGAGTCCGTATCAAAGCCCATCTGGGTTTGAAGTCTGTCTTTCTCTGCCTCCCAGTCATCCTTTGGAGTCGGTGGACGGCCGTCCATGACCGCCCCAGTCCTTCCCCCAGTCCCCTTGACTTAGGAGGGTTTCTGGGACTGTGACAGCCTCGAGGTGGGTGGTTAGATAGAGCATGACCTGACTCAATACTGGTCAAAACTTGATTATAAGGCTGCTAATGGCAAAATAACTAGGCAGCAACGTGGTGCTGCGAGTGAGCCGTAATAATAATATATCAACACACTGCACACACAAACTACATGATGGTCATGGAAAGCAAATACGTCCTATCAAAGATACAACATCTGTGATATATTATGGCATTTCACATACAACAAGTGAGTCTGATTGTTTCCAAATGTGAGCATAAAGCTTGGGCCCATGTGCAGGTTTGTAATGTCAACCGCTCTTTCATTCATATACCTCTCTGTGCCGGATTGGATTGTGTATCAGTTTCTGACAAATCTCCCCAAATGGCAGAAAGCAGCTGTGACTTTATGAGGCAAAAAAAGTCCAGAATGGCAATGTTTTCCACGTGGGAAGCAGGCAGGCATACACACACACACACACACACACACACACACACACACACACACACACACACACACACACACACACACACACACACACACACACACACACACACACACACTCAGTTATACTGACTACACACACAAATCTCATAGCGTTTATTTTGCGTTCATTCTTGTAATTCTGCTCTTAGCCAGTCCAGTTGAGTTTACAGAATCACAAAAACTATAAAAAACAAAATGTTTCACACCCCATAGATATGGCTGGAAGTGTTCATCAATTGAACACAAATACGAGTATCACCATGCTGTGTGGATGTCGGCCCCAATAAAAAAATCTAATGTTTGTCACACTTTTACTTGAAAATGTCAACTTCCCTAACAACCTCGGTACTATGTTTCACTGCAGCACGCACAATATGGGAATTATGGGATGGAGTCATAGTATGTCTTCCTTCATGCACTCACTGGCACTTTGTCTCATAACCCTCTCAACCACATTTCACTGTCTGGTGTGACACCATCACAATACCCCCTGTCCTCTCCCACTGAGCTCACACACATCATACACTTAATAAAATATTAACTAGATGCGTCTTTTAGTGCTGCCAGCCCCACTGAAATATAGCTGATGGATTTACAGTTTCACACAACTGCTCCAGAGAAAGGACCCACAATGCCCCCGCCTTTCTTTGGTGCTTTTCTTTTTCTTCTTCTCAGTAGCCCCTGTGCGACCCTCCTCCAGCTGTTTAAAGTACAGCTCCGTCTGAGGGGAGGGGTGGAGGAGGGAGGCATGGAGGCCCGTTTACTCTCTCCCAATTCCCCTGCCACACACATTCACATAATCCCCCTCCCCATATGGCAAATGTTTTCACCTAAGCCTCAGGCTATATGCTAATAGATAATGAGGGGCCTAGGCCCAATTGCCAACAATAGTTGTTAAATAGAGGATCAATTATACAATTTTTAACAAAATCAACGTCTCTATTCATATTTATCTTATCTTCTATGGACAACCAGTCTCACAATTCAGTTACTTCTGGAGACTTTTCTTTCATGTTTCTGTGTGCTTTTTGCCTTTCTTGTCACATTCATAACATTCCATTGAGTTGGACAGACTCCCTGTTACACTCGTGCTCACACACACAACACACACTCATGACCTCTGTCAACATGGTGAGAAAAGAAGACAGATGTCTGCTTTTGTGGAAATGACACAGAACAGCTACTTTCTCCTCATACCTATTCCCTTTTAAGGCTCTGCTGGCTGTGAGTTTCTCAGCTACACATAAATGTACTTGGCTCCACCTCTGTTCTTGGTCCTTTTCTCAAGCCGAGGTTCCTGGCAACAAGCGTATTGATGACAAGACCATTCCTAGTCGGCTTGCCGGCTGCGGATGGAGTGAGCGTAATTGATCATTGGCATCGGTGACAAGAATAGGCAAGCGTGCCAGAGAAGCTGTAAAAGAGGTGGAAAGCTGCGAGTGGAGTCACCTAAACATGAATCTTAAATCCTCATTCTTCTCCAAACCTCAACTCAAAATCTACCTAAGTGAACAGCTTCACCACTGAATCAATGTGCGATTTATAAGGGAGGCTTTTCTGTCAGTCCTAATGTGATGAATAGTTTTAGCAGCCTTAACGTGAACTCCTGCAATGGCTGCACAGTAAGGGCATTATGTAAAGAGAGAAACGGTTCATCTACTTCAAGTTGAGAATTCACAGAGGAGCAATATGTGAATTTAACCACACATTACCTCATTCAAACACTTCCCGACTGCAAGAGATCACAGATAAGCTCGCAGCCAGCTCTGTAACACAACGTCTCGACATCGTAGCAACATCGAAACACTCAGACCTTTGAGTCGCCTGAGTGATCACAGTGGCTTCCAGATGTGGGAGTTACATGTCAAATCAGACAGGTAGATAGGATGCTGACAGGCAGCAGGGTAAAGACGCAGGGGACCGTAGACCAGCAATTAGTGCAGATTGATTTAGGTTGAAGAGCCACCCACGTTCGCCTTGGCAGGAGCAAAGTCGGGGCCAGCAGCTGTGAGAAGCACCAGGTTAATTAGTGGTGTGTAGATCTGTTCAAGTGTGTGCACTGTGTGCTAATATAACTCTCCTCTCCCTTGTGGAGTGGATATGACCAGATGTGTGCTAAATTACACACATTACTAATGCCACCCCCTGCAGACCCAACCCCCCTGTGGGTCCACATACAGAAAAACACATACAGACACATCGACAGAGAGAGTAGCGGGATTGGCAAAAAGCTATCTCCATCACGCTCTACCATTGGTTGATTAGAATAACTCCAACCCATTGTCAGAAAAGGCCTTTAAATGTAGAGACAGAGACACACACACACACCAACCCTATAATCACAGATGTGTGCAATAGTTCTTGTGTTCATCATTCTGACTCTTTCGGTCTACAATGGCTGACTTCGCAACCATGGAAATCAAAAGGTACCAATTGTGGTTGTCATTAACTAGCATGTCCGCCTGGCAGTCTCCAATTCATATCTGTCAAATGCATTGGGCAGAAAGTAATAGGTCGCCAATTATACCCAGGGAGCCTTGCAAGGCTTTGGAGACAGTGAGTTTAAACAGAGGACACACAAGTCACATGGAGACACACACACACGTGGATGAACAGACATGAGTGCACACACGCGCACAAATGCGCAAACAGACGTAAAACCACACACCTCACAGAGGAGACACACACCTTCCATTTCTCCCCCGGTGAGAGGTTTGACAGGACCTGAGGTGAGGAGAAGGGGAGAAAGGGGAGAGAGGGGAGGAAGAGGAGGGCGGGCGAGCAGCGAGAAGATGAGAGCGTGAGTGTTCCAAGTCCTTTAACAACAGAGCTGCTAAAATGAAACAAGATGTTTTCCCTCAACGGCCGAGCTCTGTTTTAGTGAGGGCGGGAAGCAGCTGTTGAACTGGAGCCCCATAAGAAAAGAAGCCACAACAAAAAACATCGCCGTTCTTCTGAAAGTCGCTCCTCGTTCAGTTCAGTGATAAAAGCTAATGGGAAACATCTTGAGCCAGACGGGAGCACAAACTGACATTCTCAGTCAAATCAATGTAAACGGTCCAACACTCATCTTTCAGGAACAGACGCGTGTAAAATCTGATGTTTTAGAATTGAAACCTCTTGCAAAGTAAAAAGAAACGTCTTTTGTTTCTTGGATCACAATGAAAACCATGTAGTCAGGGTATGTAGAACACACACACAAACACACACATGGTCTGATGTGATGCAACTCCCACATATGAGTTGAATTCAGCATGCAGGATACAGAGCTGAATAATGTAATTGCCACCAGATGTAACGGCCTGTCGAGCAGCAAGTTCTGGTTTCTAAATAAACAGGCTTTTATGACTCATAGCCACACAGTGGTGAAGGAGCTTCGGTTTCCCCTGTTTGAAACACAAATAAATAATCAAGCGCACCCCCTCAACGTTCCACCATTACCATTTTGTTCTTGGCAAGCTGGCGCGAGGGAGTGTATGGTTCATATTAGCTTGAAAAGAAAGAGTGAAATGTTCATCCTTTATCAATATGGATCTGTATATTGTTTTATTTGTTGACATAATCATGCAGACATACAGAAACAATGAACACAAAACAATAATGGAAGATATCTGCTGTATTTAAATGTTTTGTCTTTTACATGTACATGTGCGACATGTGAAGTAATACTACACTTCTTGTTTGGTATTCGGTACACAAATGAAAATGAGATGAACATACAAACATTGAAAAAGCACACACGCAAACAAAGGTACAATAATAAAAAGGATTCAAACATTTGCACAGTGACAGAAACAAGTAGTAGTTTGACATTTTGGGAAATACACGTAATGACTTTCTTACCAAGAGTCAGATGAGAAGATTGATACCACGTGTTTGCTAAAACCAGCAGCCAGTTAGCTTATCTTATAACAGACTGGAAACTGGCTCTGTCCAAAGGGACCCACACCCACCTCCCAACACTTCTAAAGCAATCTTGTTTTTTAACAAGTGCAAAAAGCAAAGTGTAAAAACGACGGTTATGGTTTTACGGGTGCAACAACCTCCTGAAGTCTTGTCACGGCAACCAGCGCATAAGTGTATTTCAATCCATTCCTTACCGCACCACTCTCATTACGTCAGTAATCATTTATGTTTTTATTAGATGCAAAGCACAGTGGCGCGCCCCAGAAATGTCCTTTTATTCAAAAAATCTTGCAGTGGCACACCAAAAAGCAAAAGCCACGTGCTGAATTTGAGCAATTCTATCATGCTGTTGTATATAGGCCATTAAAAACTACGTACATTTAAGGAATTAAAATACTGATATACTTTGGTTTCTTATTTTACAGTCAATGCTATTAATTATCTAATGTGCGTAGACTAATACCAGTATAGCTAACATTTAGATTTCCACAGCAATCCTGTTTTGATGTGTTATGTATGATGTTCGACTATTTATTGTTCTTCAAATACGCACACACAATTGTCCTTTTCCTGAAAAAAAAATATATATACAGATCTGATTTGAAGAAGTGCATTGATCGTAAGAAATACAAAATTGACTGATCACAAACAAGCTCAAGTTTAAAAACACCAAAGACTGCATTCACAAACTCATCCATGTATATCAGGATGCAGAGAAACAGCATAGCTCTTTGATTATTCTGACACCAGTTCCACTCTTGCCAACCAGGTATGTAGAAGCGACGCAGCCGCCTGCAGATGTACACGTCCATATTGTTTCTGCTTTGTGTGTCTTTGTTTAAAGATCAAGGCTCCGTTACTGTAAGACATGAACAGTAAAGTACTGTACATGAAATGACTGTCCCCATTCACAGTAACACAACTGGTGGCCAATTTATTATAACATTCGTACTGTTAAGCAAACGCCGGCCCTTCCTTTTCACCCACCCCTCTCATCACATATACAATTATCCACTCAGAGTGCTGGGCCTAGTGTCAAACCTGCAGTACCAAGGACGTAACACTCACATTCACCTTGTGTGTGTGTGTGTGTGTGTGTGTGTGTGTGTGTGTGTGTGTGTGTGTGTGTGTGTGTGTGTGTGTGTGTGTGTGTGTGTGTGTTTTAGGATTGAGTACTTTTGGGGTCCAGAATGATTGCTGGGGCACGCCACGTGCCAGCAGGTAGAATTTTAATAACTGACAGCCAAATTATAGAGATTCTGCAGAAAAGAGACAGGTTAATAGCCTGCACCGAAGACAGGAGAGAGTGCAATAGTGTGAGTGTGTATCTGAAAAGCATATGCTGACACAACTCTTTGTGTGTGAAAAGAAGGAGTGAAGAAACATACAGTGGATATATGTGCAGAAGAAGTAACTGCATAAAAGACCACATTAAATTGTTCACATTGCTAACGCAATGAACTAAAATCATTCTCTCCATTTAAAGAGCGCTGCGTCCCTTGATCTTGCTAATTGTGAGAGGTTAGCCATGCATTAAGCTGATCAGCCCATTTACCATTAGTGCCTCTCTGCATCTTAATGGGGAGATAAATTCTAATAAAGCAGAGACAAACATACAAAATGGAGATGTGAAGATGCATTTATATAATGGGAGAAAGTAGTACAAGTACAAAAGGACAAAAGAGTAAGAAATAAATCATTGGGTCCACACTTAAGTACAGCAGTGTGAAGGCTTGTGCTAAATGTCTGAAAGGTAATAAATTGTGCATACAATGTGACCCTTCAACCACATTGATAATTCAAACAATCTTTCCAAACCTTTCCCTTTTCTCTTAGTAGGTTCAGAGCACACGATCCTTTTCAACAACATACACCGGTTACACACACTTTCATCCAACTTAACAGTACACACACTGGCCACTCAACAACTTCACAGCCCAATAGCCATCTATTTGCCTTGCTTATTTTGAAAGGTGTTCAAACATACCATTTTGTTCCTTGCATTAGAACAGGTTTGAAAAAGAAGAAAAAAACATCACCTTCAATCTCGCATTTTTATGCTTCTTTAAGTGTGAGTGAAAACACCCAAACAAGGACAAATATTAGTCTCCCAGAAACTCGGAGCAAATCCAAACAAAAGGAACAAACACACCTTTTCTCTGACTACAAGAGACTGTCGTCATTATCAGTATTGACAGAATCTAAAACATGTCCACAAAAAATAACGAGAGTCACATCTACTTTCTATGCATTGGGTGCAATCCACAACATAGTGACATCATTTTCTATGCATGAGTAACAGCCAGGAAGCAATCTTTACTGGTATTGTCGATGCACGGCACTCAAAGGAGAGAAAATCGTTCAGAGTGAGACCAGAAAAAAACAAGGACATGGCTGAGTGTTGAAAATAAGTCGGAGCAACTTCAGGAGTTGGAGACAACAATAGTTTGAGTCAAGCAGCAGACATTATGATGTTTGTATTGATTTGTTGGATTGTCTTGGTTACAATTATGATGCAAATAGAAACCTACAAAAAGAGAGTGTCTTATTTGATGTATGACCACTTTTTCTGCTTTTAAAGAAAGATGGTTGCTTGCAACGATTACTCTATATTTTTCCATCAAGTCTAGTCAGCTTGTAAACGGCTTAATTTGAGCCCTTTGACTGTAAAAACGAAACATCTCAAATGGATTGCCTCTTCATGCAAAAAAACTTGGTTTTTTTTCTGACACATGCAATCATATTAAGAGTGCACTACCGGTTCAGTTCCCCATTCAAGCCTGTCAATTTGGCAAATTTCAAAAGCACAGTTAATTTCAGCATAAGCAACGTGTTCCCCCTAAAATGGCCACTTATCTATAAAGTACACTTAGAAATATAAAAAAAAAAACACACGTTGGCTTGAATGGTGCTTTTGAGAAAGAGAAATCTGCTTTGGAGGGAATAGGACTTTTTATTTGATTTTTGAAGTGGCAAATAAAAAGATGAAAAATAAGTAATGGTTTGTTTTGTAAATATTAATTTGTCTGTCACCACACAAAAACAGACTCAATCTGAGAACCAACAGATTAATCTGTTTGCTCAAGGACAAACCGTCCTCAATAAAAACATGTTCAACATATTCTCATTGTCATGAACAAAAGTTCATGCATAACTAAAAATTCCAAACAATGCTTGCATTATGTCCTATATTACAATGCAGCAGCTAGCAGCGCTGCCTCACAGTGAGATGCTCCTGGGTTCAAATCCATCAGCCTCTCTGTGTTGTTAGCCCTGTGATAGACTGCTGACCTGTCCAGGATGTAGCCCACTCATTGCCAAATGCATTCTGGGATGGGCTCCTGCCCTTTGCAACCTTTGCACATGTCACGAGGTAAAGGGGAAGTTTTGGACATGGATTAACCTAATTAACTTAAAATGTGTTGAACATATGAGATGAGAATGTAATTAAAATGTAAGATGTAATGTAAGATGGAGTTGGAGTGGAATTAATGTTTTAAGTTCAAGGTAACGAGAAAGAGGAAGGAGTGGGTGCACATAGATAAACATAGTCAGTCAGCAATAGTTATATGCATAACTCCAACCTGTGGAACCGCTAACTACCTCCTGCTTTTTTACCGCTTATTACTTTAACCTTCTGCTCCCTTCATCACTTCCCCACCTACAGTAGCTGCTTACCTTCCCGTCCTCCCTGCCTCTCCTCCTGTCCTCTCTCTGATACACAAACAGTCCAACAGCTGGAAGTCGATTGCTTCATCCAGGCTTGGCTAGCCACCAACTTTCTCTCTCGGCTATTTTAAGCTCTTTTTCTTTCTGTTTCTCACTCAATTTAGTCGAAAGCATAACAGACACTGACAGATGTTGGATCCCCGCTTTACTCCTTAGCCCTCTCTCTCTCTTTCTCTCTCTCTCTCTCTCTCTCTCTCGCACTGTTCGACTCTCTCCTTTCTCTCTTTTTTATTGGTGAAAATTTGTGCAACAGCCATTGACACAGATGTTGAATGTTGTTCGCAGGAGTCTCTCTCTCTCTCTCTCTCTCTCTCTCTCTCTCTCTCTCTCTCTCTGCACCTGTGCAGAGTCTGTGCCAAGTTCCCGTTGAGTCTAAATGGGAGGTCCAAACATTCCCGGAGCTTAGCTCATGAAAGCAAATCTCCCATTATTACACACTGTATTATAGGCTGTCACTAGGGCAACCCTATTTGGAGAGTCACCAGCAACTAAATGATGCGAGAGGTCATGTGCATGCAAAAGCATGTAAATATCCACATCTGCGTGTACACGTAGACATAGAGGCATGTCAGACTGTATAACTCTGACCTGTTATTACTTATGACAGACATCTATTTGTATGCATAAAGCATTCACACACAGTGATGTAGTTGAAGCTGTTGCTCATCACACTGAAGGATACTGTCTGCTGTGTGTCTAAAGTTTGATTACAACTTTTAGTGTTATGGTCTGCTTCTTGGATGACACCCATTGTTTCAGAATATACAAGGAGAAAATTACTTCTATTCATCCCTGCTCTTTATATTTCTTATAATTGAAACATAAAATTCATTAATGAATCCGTCTCTTTTTTATTGACGCTTAACCTATGACTTTTACATTTTCTTCTGAACTGAAATCCCTCAAAATAAAAAAAAAAAACATCTTAATCAGCATGGGAAAAGTGAGTTTTGGTGTTTTCTTAGGTCACTGATGCACAGTTGTGTCTGTTTTAGTTCGCAGAAACCAATTGTTGCTGCTTTATCCTCTTTGACCAATGTTTCTATCAGCGTTCTCTCTTTTCCCCCAAAATACTTTATAATCACATCAATGACATATTCAATGTGATACTTTAGAAATAACATTTTCTGCAAAAACATGACTTGAACTAGTTCCAAACAGAAAAATGTCCACAGTGGAACATGGAGTTATTGTGAGACCAAGATCTGGTAGGAACAATAAATGATATTACAGGAGATACACATCTTGAGGGAACAAAATAGATAGTATATTTTGGGAATTATTTGGCATTGTTGACCTCAATAAATTAATCTCAGAATCTTAAGTATTTCTCCATAACATAACAAAATAAGCAAAACACTAAGTTTAGGGGGAAATCATCCTTAGTTATTAATTATCAAGTTTACCACTGCCAAACTGCTTCCTCTGGACCGTGTGCGTGTTTGGTTTGATCACATTTGACAAATATAAAAATCTGAAATAATCCTAACTGTATGTTTATGTTACTCAGTAGGATGCTGATTGAGAAAATACATTTTCAGAGACTTTCTAAAAATGAAGACCACCATAAACATTGCTATTTTCATTACATATGTTATGTGCCTCAAAGCGATCATACAACATTCTCAAAGTATTTGTCATGGGGATACATGATATACAATTATATGTTGAGACACTTAAAGACTTTCTATTAATGTTGATGATGTCTAATCCCATATTTTTTTTTTGCTGTTGTTTGTTGTGTTTCCAATCTAGCAAATTCGGACTACAATCTAAATTCCGTTGTGCAACCCTGTCGTACAATAACGAATAAAAACCATGTAACCTTGTAATATTTCCCACAGTACCTGTGTCATGTTTCAAAACGTGTCTTCTTTTGTAAAGATTTTCTGTAAAGAGTATTCGTACAACCTTTTTCACAAAATGTATGCTATATTTTACATATGGTTGATTGGTACCATTTTCTCCTGCAGGTGGTGGATATTTCACATGTCAAACTCTGAAATAAATAACAGATGGAAGTCGAGAGGAAAAAGAGCCATGGAGGAGAAGAGGATAGGTAGGAGGGATGGTGCAAGTTGAGGATGAAAATGAGTGAAATTCAATGTGTGTGTACACCGAGGGAGAAGAGTTCAGGGAGAGAGATAGAGAGAGAGAGAGAAAGAGAGAGAGAGAGAGAGAGAGAGAGAGAGAGAGAGAGAGAGAGAGAGAGAGAGAGGGGAAAAGATGGAGATGAGTGAGATAGCTGAAAATGAATGTGAAACAGATCGGAGGCTGTGTGCAGAAGCAGCAGATGGACTGGGGAGCAGCAGAGCGAGGCGGAGGAACACAGCCTTTGTTCTCCCTGCTGTCTGTCTGCCCGCCTGCATTTTCTGTCTGTCTGCACGTCTGCCTGCCTTTCTGTCTGTCTGCCTGCCTCTCGGTTTGTTTGGAAATGTTTTAAAGCTCACAAATACGCTCCTGTTCTCCTCATGTAATTTCATCATCTCTCATCTCCTCCTCTTTCAGTTACTCAAATTTACCAAGTCTCCCATCTCTTCTTCTTCTCCTCTATCTCCCCATCACTTCTCCTTTTTTCAGGTCACGTCTCCTTTGCCTCCCTTTACCACTTCATCTCTATCTCACCTTTCCTCCAGTCTGTCATGATTTGACCTCCAAACTTTTCTACATTCAGGCCTTTATCTGTTTCTGTTTCTCTCCTTTTCTTCTTTCTTACATCATCAACTCCACTAGCATCTGTCCTCCCAGCTCCACAGCATGTAGAGACCTTGTAGACCACCTCTCTATCTGTGTCTCCATCTTTCCCTCATCTGGCTGCCCATGGCCCAGATGTTATGGCACATGCCATTACACCTACACACCATTACTCCTAATATCTCACTGGGGTGAAAGTATGCACGTGGCGGAGCTCATCTGTGACATCAATTATGCGCACGCGTGCACGCTCGCAGACACACATGCAGAGAACCTCACACACACACACACACACACACACACACACACACACACACACACACACACACACACACACACACACACACACACACACACACACACACACACACACACACACACATACACACACACACACACACACACACACAGGATAACTGAGGGAGATTTGATCTCAAACCTTCATTGATTTCCGCGACTTTGCCCATGTAGCTTTCATCTAAATATTTTGTAATTCTTTTTTTTTTTCAAAATAAAATTCTTGAAAATGATGTAGAGTATATCTCACATAATCAATCATGTATGGCAATCATATCTACAGTAATATTTGTTGGGGTTTTGTCCATACAAAACCGTTTATTTTCAGTGAAATGTTCTTGATCGTTTCACCAACCCTTCAGACATACAGTTGTGTGTGGATGTGGGCCTACTGTATGTATGATTCTGTCTGAGGTACCCTCCACAGATCATCCCAGCTCTCCTCACAGCAGGGGAGTGCAGTGCCAGGCCGTGAACAAAGGATTAGGAGGAGACTGCGTGTGTGTGCGTGTGTGTGTGTGTGTGTGTTTGTGTCTCCACACATAATCTTATATCCTCGGGGCTGACTGCTGCCTAGCCTCTATTCTATCACCATCCATCTCCTTCTGTGTGTGCATGTGAGTGTGTGTACACGCGTGCGCACTGATGCTATCATCATATTAACATAGATGACAATCTGGCGCGAAGGTGCTGATCAAAGATAAATTTCCCTCCCTGGCTCGCCTCCCGTTAATTACGCCATCTGTGTAGGAACGCAGCGTCCCGAGTGTGGGGGAGGCCGATTCGTCAAACGCTCCCACTCTCCGGCGCCGACAGTAATCCACCAGAGACTGATCGCCTCCAACCCTCAGATAGGTTACGCACACATGGCCACGGCGCGAGGGCGCACAAATTCAGTGCTCAGATACACACATATTCCGCTATAACTGTTTTTGTGCGGTAAAACCTCCATCCCATCACACGCACACACACACACACACACACAGATACATGTACACACAACCCTTTGCTCACCTCTCACCACCAATTGCACACATTTCAACACCTCTCATCCAGCATTTAATTCAAATCTCTCTGACATGTTTCCATTTGGCCCATGTCAAATACAGCTTTCAGAGTTAAAATCCTTAAGTTGCACTTGGTTTAGCTGGAAGCCAGTTGAGCAGCAACATCTCACTGTGATATGACAACAATTAGGCAACTCAATTAACTTTGTTAAGTCAGGGAAAGATGGTCCTAGTTCACTTTTAAAGAACAGTGACTTGAAGCATGAGACGTTTTAACATTTTCAAGCATTTACTTTTTCATTAATGAGCTAAAAACTATTAACTTTCCCTAACTTTAACAAATGTACCCTCAACTCTAACAGCACATGCAAACCCTGGTCTCAAACTGGAATTCTGCTTCGAAGATGAATGTAAACATATTTGCAAACCTACTGTGGTGGAAATGTAGGAAGAAGGAAGAAGGAATGTGAGATTCGTGCATTGTCGTAGTTTAGTATTTTCAGAACCTCAGAGTCCTTCACACTTGGCATATGATGTCTGGAGGTTAAGAGAAGATGAAGACCTCCATGTTGTTCTTGACTTCATGGTGAATAGTCTTGACCTGGGGTTACACGTTTTGCCTCCCTCATGCGTGATTATAAGTGATTCTGTATGATGTGGGATATACTGTAAAAAGCGTATATGTTACTTTAAATCTTCTTGCTAAAATCAGCTTGCTTGACATGATGTTATCATGTCAAGCAAGCTGATTGGTTGAGCCAACTCCTGTGGTGAAGCGATTACAAATGTTTTTAAAAGGTTTACTTTCAAGTATACAAGAAACAGTTACGCAATAACCTCCATGCATGTTTGCCTACACAGGCATGTTTCTGCCTTCAGGGTTCAAGCCGTATGCTTGGTTCGTAACATATTTGAACCCCAACTTACTCCATGCGGCATGACAATTCCATGACTGGACACATATTGCCAAAAGATGTAATCAAGGTTGTAGATACATTTCCTCCATTTGGCAAATCAAGACACATAAACAGAAGCATTATTGTTGGAGAATACATGCAAAAGGATTTGATTAGGATAGCCTGAGCCATGCACTACATCCAAAACCATATACTTGTTTACATTCATTTGTATTCAAAATGAGAGTAATCCTATCAGTGACTAACAAGGTAATTGTATTACACTGTACATGAGGGTAACATGGAAAACCATTCCCAATAGGTTGGTTACTAAGTGCTTTAACTGACAGATATACATCTGGTGAACACAAAGAAGAAGGCTGTCCTCATAATGGCACACCACATGGTCATATCAGAGGCACAGATAAAACAAAGATAACCAATAATAAGTCAGAATTTGAGAAATTCCCCACCAGTATCAGGTATTCTAAAAGCAGTTTACACACAGTGTTGTGCCAAGAGGAGCTTCTGATTCCAGAGAAACAGTAAAAGACAGTGAAGAGAAGGATTGGTGCCCCATGCCCCACGCTTGTGCCAGATGTGTGGGGTGTGCTTTACGAGGGGCGCTTGGCACAAAGTGCCACTGTGACGGAGAGGCACACGCCATTAATCTCCTTCCTCTGGGATGCCTGGATGCCGCTATGCTTTAAGAGTCCTCCATCCCCCCGTTCCTCTACCCTTCTATCTTCATCGCCTCCACTCTCCTATCATTCCATCAATCCTCCCATCTGTTACGCGGTAAAACAGAGACTCTTTTATTCCTCTACACTTTTCTAAATTAAATCTTAAACTAGCATGCATGCATTTCACTCACTCCATCACTTTCTCATCCATCCATCCATCCATCCATGCATTCACCCATCACTAAATCTTATTTTGCTCCAGTCCCCCTTCAAAGCTCTCATCTTTTCCTCTTCCCCTCCTCCAGCTTTCCCACCAGTCAAATGAAGCAGTCACAGCTGTGCAACCATTTCACGGGGGGCCGCACTGATCACACCATTACGATTATTGACTAGATTAAGCAAAAATGGTGGGTGGGGGGTGGGGGCTGGTTGTAACATTGACCACAGTGCTGCGTGATCAATAGCTCCTTTGGGGAGAGAAGGAGATGAAGGAGCTTTGAATCAGGTATCTTAGAGAGGACAAATAAGCAGACTTACATATAACACTAAACAATACATAGGGGCAACAGACACACATGACAAATAATACAAACATTGTCATATATACATATACATATATACAATATATTTAAAAAAATGATGTGCTGTGAAAACTATTAGACATCAAGGAGCGTTTTATTTGAATTCAGAGGTCAGGCAATCTAAATCAGCATTATCTATCAAAGCAAAACAAACACAAACAACCAGTTTACTCAAAACATGACTCCATCGTCACTGAGTAATTAATTACCACATCCACCACCCACCGTGTCCTTGGGGATGTTATTGGACAACCAAACTTTAGTCGTTTATGTGCCGGGGTCTTTAAACACGAGCAAGACACATTGATGTGCTTCAAACAAGAATCAAGGTCATCATTAAAATTTCAAAGACTTCAAAGCAATACAATCCTAAGTACTGCTTAAATTGACCATTAAGAGAGAGAAAAAAAAAAACACGAGTTTGGCATCTTAAAAATTCTCTTTCATCCCTTGAATCATTTTCATGTGATAAACCTATCGAAGGAAGGGAAAAGCTATGAAGCAAACACAACCAGAGTGCTCTGAGAAGCCAAAGTACATCAGAAGTATAAGTTCCGTTCACTGATGTGTTTCAAAGTGAAACAACCATCACTTTTCTTTCTTCACCCAGTTACTATTAGTGAGAGTCTTTGTTCTGCTTTGTAACTTTTCTGCGTCCTGGTGTGTTCATGTCCCTGTGCTCATTGTGTCTGGTTGTGCAACTGTGTTTGTGATTGTGGTGCACTCTCAGAGTGCCGTGCTCTCCCAGGATCCTCCTGGAGCTTTCCCAGATGGCCTGCAGAACTCCTACCCATCTCTGGACTGGCATCGCTGCCAGGCCCATGCTCGCTTGCAGGGCACACAAGACTGGGGACTTGGCACGTTCAGTCTCTCCCGGGACAAACAAGCAACTTTTGGAGGTCATCTCAGTGTTCTTGGACCAGCTGTACTTTCACCAAACTGGTGGCTGTAAATCTAAAAACGTATGTTCATGTTAAGCATTCAACCAGTTACATTGTGCAGCAGTACAATATGCTTACTCGCCTAGATAAATAACACAAGAAACCAAATATAACCAAATATAACCCCAATCAGACAGAGTGCTTTTTTTTTGCGTTATACTCTTGCATTGCCGAGCGCCTTGTATCCCTGAACACCTCGAGTTGAAAAAACTTCAACTATGACTTTACCAACCATGGTTACCACGATCTGATCAACAAACAGCAGGCCTGGAGCCAAATTAGTGTTAAGTATTTATAAGACTTTGGGATAATAATTTAGGATTGACTATATCTGATGAGTGAATGGAAACAAGCCATCTGCAGTAAAACCAAGGTGACATTCACTCACCTGTCTCTGCATTTGCATTACAAATGCAGCTACAAACCATGCAATGTGTGTCTTTGGCAACTTTTTCAGCTGAAATTCAGATCACAACTCCAAATGTCGTGTCAGGAGGATGGGGGAAGATGAAGATAGGGAGCAGAATTAAATGATACGGAAATTAGAGTAGGCGTAAATGACTCGGCGAGGGTGAAGGACGGAATAAATTGGATTGGACTGATTCTGGAGCCAGCAGATAAAATCCAGCAGGGATAAAAGAGAACCATCTACACTGTCATATGGAACAAGATGTGTGTGTGTGTGTGTGTGTGTGTGTGTGTGTGTGTGTGTGTGTGTGTGTGTGTGTGTGTGTGTGTGTGTGTGTGTGTATACAACCAAAAATCATTCATTTGTTCACTATTCTCCCCACCTGCTCTTCCCTCTTCCCTCTCTCCCCTCCCCCTCTCTCTCCTCTTCCCTCTCCCCTGGTGACCTTGCTGTCCTGTCCTTTTCCTGATGTTGTTTTCCTTTAAGAGGGCTAGGAGTGGAAGTATGGAAGCTGTGCATGCATGGGTTTGCATGTGTGTGTGTGTGTGTGTGTGTGTGTGTGTGTGTGTGTGTGTGTGTGTGTGTGTGTGTGTGTACATGTACTTCTGGTGGTGGTGACGGTGGGGTTAAGTGGGGTTGGTGCAGGATGTGTTGCCAGGATGAAAGACATTCCTGCACGATGCCATCTCTGGGAACCTGGCTGCCCTACCATTCCCTCCAGCTGGAGAGGTGCGACTCTGAAGCCAAGCCTGTTCCAGTGGCACCTGCCTCGATCTTGCCTTTGCCTGTGTGTGCGTGTCCCTCTCTAGTGGTCGTGTTTATTCCCAAGACACAACATGCCAAAGAGTGAGAAGAAAAGGGGTAAGACAGAGAAAAAACAGAATGGGTAGGTTTAAAGGGAATCTGATAGTAACCAAAAGGAAGCGAAAAGGGAAAATGTAAAAAAAAATCAAAAATAAGAGAATGAGAGAAAGCCACAGATGGGTCCAGATCAAGAAGAAGGCAACTAGAAGAGCATCCAGGGACACACTCAAAGGCAAGCCCTGAGGGGAGGGGAGAGGGAGAGGGAGAGGTGAATAATCCTTTTCCCCACAGAGCTCCTGACCACAGACACAAAGAGAATGACTTCCACCTGTGCAACCATGGCTAGTCAATCAACTGTTGATGGGAGAGAGGGAGGGCGAACGAGAGAGATAGTGTCTTACGCCCATGCGTGTGGCAGTGTAGCGTGTGCTTACACAACCCTGTCTCCTAAAAAGTACGTTCCCCCAGAACTAAAACGCATTCTCAATTACGTTTGACTAGAACGTATTTTCTCCCTGATTACGTTTGTGTTTGACGTATTACAAATACGTCGATTATACACATATTTTTGTTTTATTGTGTTTACGTTTGTGTTTGACGTATTACAAATACGTTTATAATCAACGTGTGTTGATTATAAACGACTGGACCCCGGTGCGACGGGGGCCGTTACCGGCACCGTCGGGCAGACGGTCTTCAGACCGGCCCCGTTACCGGCCTCACACCGCCCCTCTGCGCTTGCCGCCACTGAGGGAATCCTTGTTAGTTTCTTTTCCTTCGCAGAGTTTAGAAATTAAAATATACTTAAATTCAGCGGGAAAGCAAGAAAACAAAAACAACAACACAAACACATGTTGATTATAAACGTATTTGTAATACGTCAAACACAAACATAATCAGGGATAAAATACGTTCTAGTCAAACGTAATTGAGAATGCGTTTTAGTTCTGGGGGAAACGTAATTTTTAGGAGGCAGGGTTGGTTTACAAGACAGGAGACAGCAGGGTCTGTAAGATTTGAGCAGGTATTATACTGAATTTGACCTCTGACCTCCCTATATAGAGGAGACAAATGTAGAACAGATCAACTTTCACGCTTAAAGTAACATAATCTCTTGCAGTGTTTATTTTAAGCCTCCAACTAACAATATATCTGCATTAAAGGTCTTCACTAAAATGGGTACGCATAGGCTCCCATTCTTTCGCCACAGGTCTCTGTTTTTTTGTGTCAATATAAGTTATACCGGAGTGAATCAACTAGTGTGTCAAAATCATCACAGGTGAGGAGAAAATGTTGTTTTTGAAAAGCCATACAGAGAGTGACTGTGATAATGACTTGGCTAAAATTACATGTATTTTCGACCACCGCTGCTCGTCAGTCAGCAGCACATCATTCTGCAGGCAGTGCTGGTGTTCTCTTCCTATTTGTGTCTGTTTAAGCCAACAGCATTTTGGCCCTGGCTTGTCCTCCTTTTGGAGTCTCTTGGATTGCATTTACTTGTTTAATTTCATGTATTTATGCAGATCAGGTTTATGCGGGTTTTCCATTGCTCCATTTCTGATTTTGTCCGAAATGTTGGACCTAAATTCCGCATTACATATAATATTCTTTCCATAGATAGATAAATAGATAGATGATAGATATATACTTTATTAATCCCAAAGGGGAAATTTGTTATCGTAGTAGCGCTTTATAATTTACAGATACAAATAAACACACAAGATAAAATATATATATGTGTGCCCATATATATATATATATATATATATATATATATATATATATATATATATATATATATATATATATACACACAAATAAAATAGAATACAAATAACTGGAATGAAATATATGTACAGCTGCAGAGTGTATTAATTATTTGGACCTAAACAGCAATTTACTCCCCTTATTCTCAACTCTTGAGTCATTAGGGTGAATAATTTTTATAACATTTACCCTTATTTACATACCACAGTATTGGATATGATGGAGAATAATACAAATAAATGTGATGTGTGATGCACACCAGTGAACCTCGGTGTGAACCCCAGTTGAAAAGTTGGAATGAAGTCAAAGTTTGATGACCTCTGTGCCTTCTGTTAAAAGCTACAAGTTCTTTAACTCACCCCGAGGTACTGAGACCTCTAGAGCGCAGCGAGAGCGTCGCCTGGTGAGTTGCTTTAATTACTTCTCTCCCTCCCTCGCCGCTAATACCTTTATTTTATTAGGCCTGATCTGATTCATATGCATAGTGCAGACATAATTTTGATTTGAAATTATTTCTTATCTGTGGTGGCTGGGACTACCCCTGCATGACTGCATCCAAAATCAATTACCTTGCTTGGTCCCCTGGCGAGCATTTGGCGAGGAACAGAGTGGCACAGTGTGTAGGTTCTATCACAGCCTTTTAACCTTAAAGACAATGTTGTTTTTCACTTTGAAGGACATCTCTGATTCTGGAGTGATGCAGTGTTTTATGGATGAGGAGATTGTGGTATTACTTTAAAAACATTCCCTGATTCAAATCACTCACTGTGAAAGCTGGTTGGAAGGAGCGGTTTTGCCATGTCAGTCAGGTTGGAGCCGAGACAACAATTGAATGCAAAACTCGACTTTAAAGCTCCAAGTTGCCATCCCTCCTTACAGACTCCACAGAGGAAAAGATGCCTCCTGCCCACAAAAAAAACAAAACACCAACCTCTGTCTGGCAGCTTACGTTGTCATACGGCACCTCGCCATCACATTTACAGAGGGGTAACACCTGTGTTAAACAAACATCCCCAAAGATGTTTGGCTATTCATTTGCAGCAAGTTCTCGTTATGGATCCATTATGGAAAGTGCCCAATGCACCGGGGTGTAATGACACAGGCAATGCTTGCTGTAAAACAGTGGCATATGGCTAAACTACACAACATTAAACATTTTGGAGACTGCGCCTCCCCGGTGCCTAAATAGCACAGCGCTTTGGCAAATAAACCATTACGCAGTGTGAATGACTTATGCACTCCCGTGCCAAGCTGAGACAAACAAAGCAGCACACAAAAAGAGAGCAATCTGCATTATAAACTTGTGCAAAAAAAACACACACACAAGCCACATGTGAGTAAAGTTAACACACAAATTTTAAAACAACATGCAATTACAGGAAATACACATGTTCACATACACGCCATCCAGCTATTCAATCATCCATTGGCGGCAGGAGACCAAGCAGAGCAGCCCAAAAACCTGTTTTCCCAGCTACGTGTTCCAACTTCTCTTTGGGGATCCCGAGGCGTTCCCAAGCCAGCAGGGACACAGATAAACCCTCATGTGGGTCCTAGCTTCGCCCCGCAGTCTCCTATCATTGGGCAATTAATCAAAGTGACTCCACAGGAAAATGTGCAAGAAATATTAAAATCAGATGTCCAAATCACCTCGACTTGCTGCTTACAATTTGGCAGCGCTCCCTCAAGCTCCTCGATGTTGAAGAGCCTACTCGGTCCCCTGAGGATGAGCCCCAACCCCTGCCAAGCAAAACTGGTTTGTTTTCGGTCATTACCCAAAGCTCGTGATCACTTTTACAGACTGAACATGGACCGCACCATGACATCCCATTATATTGGCGATAAATGTAATCTTCAACCCCTTGAGGATAACTTGTCTTCAGTTTTGTAACCAGATTTCATTCCAGCATACTTAACAATTTGCAAACCACCCGAGTGGACGCTGAGCGCCTCAGTCCGACAAAGACAGAACTATCATCTGGTTAACATAGAAATGCAAACATAAATCCACCAAACCGGACGCTTATAAATGATTCAAAGTGCCTTATAAATAAAAGTCCCTCTGCTAAAAGTCAAGCTCCTTCACAGTGTTTATTGGACAGCTACAGCCTAAAAGATCTTGTGAACCTTCTCGATAGACTTGCATCAGTAGCCTAAACAGATGCCACCTGAGCCTTTCTAACATATACACACAGTCTGCAGGCAATCATCAACCAGCATCACAACTGCACATTTTGCAGGAAGCTGAAGTGGCCTCACAGCCTGCCTCTGCATCTACTTCTCTGTGCCAGGCATGTAAACCGCCTCAGTCATGCAGTTCCGGCCATTTCTGTGTGATTGATGTGAGTGCTTAGCTGGGCGACAGAGGTCACAGTGCCTGGGAGATTGTTTTAGCCCTACCTGCTCCTCTTTCCCACTTCCATCTCTTTTCTGTTTCTCTTCCTCCCCTCTCTCTCTCGCTCCCTCTCTCCCCACCTGGAGTGTCGTGAACCCTCTCCACACTCCACCACCTAATTATATCCTGGACGTGTAAATGTATTCATATTCATGAAGGCACAGATGCTAAATTAACTGTGGCAGGGACACGTTGCACTGTGCCGACTGCACAATCTGCTTCCTCCACTTACAGAAAGGAGGGAGGGAGGAAAGGGGCGTTGTAGCTGGAGGAGAGAACACCGTGGGGAGAGAGGGAGTTAAACAAAGAAGGGAAGACGAAGTGGAAGAAAGGAGACAGAGAGGAAAACAAAGCAGGGAAGAGAAGAGGAAGACAGCGACGTTGGTTCAGCGGTGTCAGGAGGTGACAGCCATGTTTACGGCTGGAGAAAGTCCCCTTTTCAACCTCAGAATCACCTGCGATGTAACCGTCACTGAAACCACCGAACGCCCTCGCCAGGCCCCTGCCATCCTGGGCTCGGTCACATGGGCCTAGGCGGCGATGAGTGACAAATCAAAAAGCCAGAGTGCATAAAAACTTGGAGCCGGTGGCAGCAGAACGGCGCACAGGGAACTCAGGGGCAGATGGAGGGAGGTGCAGCGGTGCGCAGAGAACAGATGGCCGTTCCAAACTTGATATATGAAATTAATAACGTTTCTCAAATAGAATTCAGAAACAGGAATACATTACCTGAATTTTAATAACTGATTTTCTCTTTTCTTTTTTTTTTTTTTTTAGGAGTGGGGGGAAGAGGGGAGCATTTGCATGTCAATGAGAGATATACAAATTAAATGTGCTCGATTCTAGTGTTCTCCCCCTGTGGAAAAGGAGACAATAGAAGGTAAATGATGGCAGCTGCATTGTTCTGAAAAGTCCTTCCAAGTCATCCTTTTGTGGTTGCTGGAATGACACAGTATATTTGGTAACTTTCTTCAAACTACAGGTTTATTATACTGCCACAAAGCATGACTTTACAGTTGAATTAATCAGAACTTCAGAAATGTATTTCAATAAGTGATTCTTACACTAACAAAGGTTTGAACTCGACAGTAACCCTTTCCTCCACTGCCTGAATGATGAAACAAATATATATCCTTGAACCTAACACTGACTGATTTTCACATTTCTGCTTGAGGTTTTTCATTCACGTAGTTTCAGATATTGAATTTTAGTGAGAGGTTTAGCTCCTTCAACAAAGAGTGTTATTCACTGCTGCTTGACTTGCTCCCATCAAAAACAGAACCATGCATATTCACAGACCTGCAGAACTATGAAACCGTCTGACACACCGGTTATTCAGAGCTCAGCTAACAAGGACTGTGATGAAAGAGAAATCACACTGAATGGAAAATCAACCATAATGCAAATGTGTAGAATACATTTAAATTAAACAATTGTATCAAACCATCAATGGAACAATTGAACATTTTTGCAAAGGCTTCATATGTACTGTATTTCCTATAACCCAATTCTGCCTGTGTGAGGTATACCAACATATGCAGGAGGCGAAGAACAGGAAGTATAAACCTCATTTGAAAATAAAACTTGTCCATGAGAAAAGTTACTCATCTGATGAAGAAACGCATTACAGAATTTGTCCTCACTTTTTTAAAACACTTTTTTTAAACAGTTTTTAAATCACTGTGGAATTCACACTTTGGATTTTTCACGGATTAAAGAAAACATTTTAATGAGGAAGCTTTCCGGTTGTTGGTAGGTGGATGTTTTAAGGTGAGCTATGCAAACCAGCAGCAACAGGAGCGGGTCAAATTATTTAAGTCATCTGCAGTTTGAGATGTTCATATTGATACTGTGGAGTACAATAACATCAAGCCAATTCAATTGAATAACAAGCTGTCTTGTTTTGGGCTATTGCAATAGATTTTGAGCCTATAATTTGAATTGCAGAGTCAAACAGGATAAGGTAAATTGAGTGTAATTTATAAAAGATTTTCAAACTCAGAATTGCTGCAAAGTAATGAAATATACAATTCATGACTTGCACACGACTCCTACAACAGGAGTGGGCCACTCCAAAATTGTGTTCGTACCCAAAAGATAAGTTATCCTAAATCAAATTACAAGCCACTTAAGAATAAATCACTTGGAACAAATGGTTCTTGCATGAGGTGATTTTCTCACTTACTTCTCGGGAGGAAGGCGATTGAGCGTAGTTCCTAAATGGTTGAGATATTCCTGGAATGTGATTGCGTGGAAATAAACTGGAGTTCCACTGCTGGAGTGGATGAAGAACAACAATGTAGTCAGCCTGCTTTGAGTGAGGAATTTACCCTGCAATGTAATGTCCCCGACAACTTCTGTTGTCTCAATTAGCCACTTAGCAACCGTCTTTTTTAAGACACGTAACAACTCGAAATTCTTGAGAGGAGTATCTACTTACATATTTTAGGTTGTAGAAAAACTCTAAAAGCATCCCAAAAAATGAAAGTGCAAAAATGCTAACTCATTTCTGGGTTTTAGGAATAATTCCTGCAGCACTCTATTACGCCTAATATTTCTCTCCTGATATCTGCTGTTTAGAAAATGAATGAACTTTCATAGCTCTAAATCTAGAGCTATACCTTACTATTAGAGCAGTACTAGAGCACTAGTACGCAGCTCTACATTTCCACAAAATCCATCACACCCACTACCTACTCCAGCATCACCAACTGCCTCACAGATATAAAGACCTGGATGCAAGCCAACTTTGTCAAACTCAACAGCAACAAATCTGAAATCCTCATCATTGGCCCCAAATCACTCAACAAGTCCCACCACAACTTCTCCCTCTCCATCGATGGCACCACTTGTTCCTGCTTCCACACACGTCTGTAACCTTGGTGTCATCTTTGATCCAACCCGCTCCTTCGAACGCCACTTTTTTGTTACTGTCATGTCATCTCATCTTTATATTGTTGTGGCTTCTATTGTTTGTTTTTACCATTGAGTACCTTGCAAAGCACATTACAAATACAATGTATTATTATTATTATTATTATTATTATTATTATCATTAGTAGTAGTACAAGAGCAGTAAATCAAACTTTGCAATTCCAAAAATGATCACATCAATGGAAAGTAAAGAAGAAAGACAAACTAAAATGTTTGTTAGCAGAACTTTGTATTTTCATGTGCTCAAAATTACACTAGTGCATCCAGAGAGTTGTGTAACAAATACAAGCATTGTTTGTGTGAGACCATATGGGCTTAATGCCACATGCACGACCAAACCAGATCTCTTTCTCTCTCGCTGCTAAATAATCCCAGATTTCAAGCAGGAAACTATGGCTCAAGGATAAAAAATGAACAGCATATGTTTGGAGCTGCGACAGTCTGTCTCATCTCCGCTGTACTGGTGAGATGCATTAATGAACAGAAGTGTTGTCTTCACTCGTGATGACAGAGACGACTCAAACAAACACAACAAATGGTTCTGTGAGATGGATTAAGTCACATACAGACGCACACCTCGTCACGCTACATTACAGATTCCTGGCTATTTCACTCTTACTCTGAATAAAGAACCCATTCAACTCAGGCATACTGGATGTTTTAATCTCAGTGTTAATGAGAGGGTTATATTTTGAGGTCATTTGAGAGGGCGTTAGCACTGTTGATAGTAGAACTCTGACAAACTGCTGAAACGGATGAATATGCAGCATAAAGCTGGTGACAGTGATTCTGTACCCCTGCAATATGTAGTGGGAGTGGTAGCATGAGAAACTTGGAACTGGTTCAGGCGCGCAGTCTGTTCACCTTCATGGGTAGAATGGCAGATGGCCCGGGTAGCTTTCTGCAGTAGAGCATAGCAGAGCAAAGCTACCATGTCATGAAGAAGTTTGCATGTGTGGGAGTTTTGACAAGCTCTGGTCTCCAGCAATCTGTGCATGCACAGACGTTTACACCTGTGCACGCAATCACACACAGACACTCAGTATCAGCCTAAAAAAAAAAACTGTTTGTTTTCCCTCCCAAACCAATCGCTAATGCAAAATCCATTACCGTCGCAGCGTCATTATCAGTGGCGTTGGGGCAAGTCAGGAGCTTCAAGGTACGTCTCAATCCACGGGGGTACACGTTCCCTCCAAAAACAGAAGGTAGAAGTTGGCGAGGTGTTGTGCACATGGAGAGTGTTACTTACTGGTTATTGTGGTGGTCATACTGTGTCCCGTATGGCAGTGTATAAATGAACAGCATGCAAACACCTTCTGTCCAAACATCTGCGACAGGCACATTTTTCGGCTGCCTTCCAAAAACTAAAAAAAGATGGAGGCAGAAGAAATAAAATCTCTCTCGCTGCTTGGCTCAGCTCGCCCGCTCTCATTCTGTTGGCTTATTAGTTGTTGTTTTTTTCCCCAAAGCTTCTCCACCATTCCGGTATGAGACACAACTTTTCATTTAATTTGAGTTTTCAAGGATGTTTTTGCAGACTTGAAATTGAAAATGAACTACTATATTGATAAAAAGCCATCCAGGCAATCTTGACAATGCATTGTCTATTATGAAAGAAAAGACAAGAAACTTTTGAAAAACAAGCTCTCTCAAATTCTTCATCCCTCATTAGATTTAATTTGCTGGTAGAATACACTCGCTCATACAATTCACATCATGAGTTAAATCTGTTTTCCAAAACCACACTAAACTCTGTTAACTCGCCATCAGTGGCAAGATCTTTTTTTTTTAGATATCGTCTTTGTTTCAAAATGCATTTAGTGTACCATATTTATACAACAAATATCACACTTTCAAAATGATCAATAATCAGTCTTGGTTATGTGCCAGCATGTCACCAGCAGTTTTGTGGCATCCATGCACAGGATGTCATGAACCCTATTCACACGGGACTATTCACACTAGTACTTCCAGAAATGCTGTCGAAACTTTCATTTATGATTGCCAACGCAGCCTCCATGATTCTTGACCTGGAAAAAATGTGTAATCTTGCAAAAGAAAGAAAATAAAATACAATCCTAAAGTCAGTCAGCTTTAATGTCAATTTCCATTTGTGCAAACATACAGAAGACTGAAAGTACGTTTCTCTCCTGTCCAACATAAAGGGAATTGTGATAATAATAATAAAATGCAAAACAGTTAAAACAAAAAGTTAACAAACATATAAACAACATATAAATTAGGAAACTATAATAAACTATAAGTCTGTATTAAATTAAATCACAGAGATGTCAATCTGCACAGGATTCATTATATGACATGACCTTTGTGTTTGGCGAAATATTAACTTTTTTTTACTAACTTTGGAAATAGCAGATTCACACAGACAATTTCAGCAACTAGAGTTCTAAATAAACAGTAAAAGTATTAAGAATCAAAACTGAAACTAAATGTACACTGTATTTCTTAATTATTGTCGTAGTTTTGTGGATACAGATTACTTCTGCCACCGCAGCTTAGTCATTGATCAAACAGTACTTTTTAAGTGTGAATTAAACTGTGTAGGTTCAAATCATGGTGTATGTTAACGTCTACTTTAATCAGTTCTAGTTTTTACTTTCTCAGTTGAAGCTTCCACAGATTTGTGCAAAAATAGATAAATAGCTCTTTTGAAAAATGAAGAAAACATGTGCAATAGGTGCAATATAGACTTTATGTTTCTCAACACCAAATGTGAGTCTTTCAGAAATACTGTAATTATTTAAATGAATTAGACATGAAAGTATGGTAATCATTTCCCATTGCTTGAATTTTTTTGTCAGCTTCAGTTTCAGCTTTAAACACTTATCTCCTCTGCAATTCTGTGTTTTCTCCAGTCATTGATCCTATCCTGGCAAAGATGTTTCTCATCTACAAGTTGCATGACCTGGCCAACGCTGTGTACACAAGTACTTGGCACGACCATACATAGCTGGCCAAAGAGGCGCCGGTTATAAAAATACACAAGTGGAAGCTCGGCTGCAGAGACTCTGCTGCTCCTTCTCGAGGCATCACGTCATGCATTCCTTCTGTTTTCACTCATTTTCCAGCATTTTTTGCCGCTGAAGCTTTGCCCCCTGAACACGACTTATAAAAGACATCCAGTGTCAGCCAATTATTTTGGACTTTGATGGTCATAAATCAAGGCTGACCAATAAAAATGAAGACAGCCAAGTATAATGTTCGTGTGTGAGTCGAACTGGATTGTAAATGAAGCCAGATGGGCTGGGAGAGTGCCACTGAACAGAGCTGGATCCCATCACTAAATGGCTGTGTGTTTTCCCCTCGTGCACAAATTACGGCATCACCTCATTCAGCGACATAAATCAAAGCCCAAGCTGTGATATGCGCAGGGCATCTCTCCATCTCATTACTAAAATAAATTCTCTGGCAGCCTTGGATGTGTGAGCCCTGTTCGAATTGTTGACACTGCCACAATCGGTACTTTATAGCTGCTTATATTTTGAAGCCATTTATGTGATCTCAAGCAAGCGGAGGCATGCTTGGAGATGAAACAGGGCCTGGGAGGGGACCTCAGGACACTTATTGAAGAGGACTGACATGTTTGGTTCTGGGAGAGTGGTGAAGCGGGGTGGAGTGCGGGGAGGCAGAAGAAGAGTCAGGTCCACAGCAGATACAGCTCATGAAACGCACAATAGGCAGCTGGACAGTGATGAGGAAAAGGGACAGGAGTGACAGACATGAATGGATAGATGTATGTGGGCAGACAGTGATGGAGTTATTTGAAAGCATTCTGAGGCAGACTAACTGAGCTCTAGATTTTCCAGACACACAATGCTGACCTTTATTCGTCTGCTGTGACTTCAATTGTAGAGTGAAGAAACAGAACCCTCTGAAAACCTGTCTTTCTCATTCAGTGATAAGACAGGTTCCCCTTTTACAAACAATCGACTCCCTGAAACCCTCTCTTCATTTAAAAAAAAAAAAAACGTACAAGGCTAAAGTATAATATTTTTGCTCTTCTGTTCTGCAGCTGAAAGGGAATATGACAAAAATAACAGTTCTGTGTGAATTTACAGTACATATGAAAGAGTTGTACATATGGCATTCATGAATTTCCGAGGTCAGGGAGGCTTGGCCAAGCTAAACAAGATTCTGCACTTCACGTGGCAGACTACTTCATCAGCCGGTAATGAAACAACGCAAGAGTTGAAAGATCGTTCTTTCTGCAGAGAATGATTCATTGGAGCAGTGAGTGAACGGCCTGACCTGTTATGCTTTATGCATTATGCTTTCTGAAAGGGAAATACTCTGAGACTGGCACCTGATAAAAGGAAGCTTTCAGTCGATATTGTGGTTTGGCGTTTAAAACTGAAGGTCATTGATACGGGTCTGTGAAAGGAGCGGGGAGCACTTGCAAGGTTGCTGACAAAGTTAGTCAGCTGTCAGTCAAAGCCAGCAAAAACAGATCCATAACATTATGCAGTCAGTGGATGGAAACTGAGTGGTGCTGCTGCCGCAGGCAGCTTTCTCTCCTTCTCCATCACACTTTGGTCAGAGGTACTTTCTTTCCTCTGGGAACTGATTAGCAGATATACAGCTGGTTGGTTGGAGCCTGAACTTTTACTCATGTGACCGGTAAACCAATCAGTCGATCTATATTTCAATGTACTGTATGTAATAGTCAGAGCCAATATGTTTACTGCAATCTTGGGAGATGTGCAAGTCTTCAAATTGTTCTGCAACTTTGATTGCTTATTTAATCAAAGTTTGCTGATCGTTTCTGAATGAAATATGTAAACGGAAGTGATGCAGATGTTGGCTAAATAGAGAGAGAGAGAGAGAGAGCCTGAATAATGCTGACATCCTTTTCAGCTGGAGTCCAGAATAACCTTTCACACTTTCTGCAGGACCGTCTGCCTGATGTTGACTGGCTATGCAATCCACGGCCTTGAGCCATACCAGGCATGCTCTTTGCCACAATACACACATCATCTGTTACACACTCCAGGAATTGTCAAGGTAAGCAACAGCAGGCGTCAAGCTGCAGACAAGTCATACATCTTCGTGCTGCTTGGAGGAAGTGGTGGGGCCTGTGCTGGCATTTGTGTGTGTGTGTGTGTGTGTGTGTGTGTGTGTGTGTGTGTGTGTGTGTGTGTGTGTGTGTGTGTGTGTGTGTGTGTGTGTGTGTGTGTGTGTGTGTGTGTGTGTGTTCAGGCATGTTTCTTCCTGCATCTGAATGTGTGTGTGTGTATGAGTGGTCCTGTGCACATGGATGTTTGTGTCCGTCTGCCAACAGCCGTCCCCGTGTCTCAAACAAAAGAGCCCATTGGCTCATGTGGGAAAACGAGGACTCAAAGAGGAGAGGACCTGGATCTTATCACTCTTGTGGTTTAACACTAGCCAGACCACCTCTCGCTAACTCCAGGCAGCAAATTAGGAGCTGGGAGCTGTTGACTGGACTTGTGACAGGGACGTGATGGAGAGCAGGCAGGCTGGGCCGCTTCACAGCTCCCATGGACCATGATAGGAGAGGAATGCTCCCTGTATATATCGAGGATAAGTAGTTCAGGAATGGAAGCTCATGTTGGTGCTTTTGTCTCACATCCAAAGTCCTTTTAGAGATTCTATGCATGTACACAGTTTGAACAATGGGACACTTCATTAATATAGGATACTGTGTCAGCCATCTGTTGCATAACGTGGATGAGAGACCAGATAATAACCAGGAGAAACTGAAAAACGTGGCACACACACTGATGAAACCGCACATCAAGCTTTCTGACAACTTCTGATGGGCCTTTTTTTT
This sequence comes from Myoxocephalus aenaeus, assembly GCA_038501785.1. Taxonomy (NCBI): domain Eukaryota; kingdom Metazoa; phylum Chordata; class Actinopteri; order Perciformes; family Cottidae; genus Myoxocephalus; species Myoxocephalus aenaeus. The sequence continues at coordinate 1,858,664 of JBAMJR010000246.1, read as the reverse complement.
GGACATTGAATCCATTTTCTCCAACTGAAAAACATATTACAAAAGCATGTTTGCAATTAATATGATCTGCAAAATATAACTGTTAAACACAAGTTATAGTTGTTCAAAACTTACCGACCAGTATAGTAAATCCTTAAGGACACCTTTTTTTTTTTGCAATTGTGTGTGTCTGAAGGATACAGCTCCAAGCTTCATACTCTGTCCTTGCAATGAAGTTCACAACTGTACACACCATGTACCAGCAGTGAAATACATAATATCACATGAACATAATCTCTACTACTGTACCTTAAATGTTTCTGAATTTAGGTTCCGGCCATGTCGATCTGACATCTGGTCAAGTCCTATTTCCCCTTGCATGTTATTTTCCTCTTTCTGTCTCTCTCTTTTTTCCTTTTCACTTTTCGTGCTCCGTCTCTTTCAGTGCCCCCTTCTACTTGTACACACACATACAGTATTGAAGACAGTATATGCTGTACTTCAACGAAAGTAATTTGAGTTACTTTTCTGTTTGCTGTTGCCTTTAATTGAACCAGATTCAAGGATATACATTTCTGCATCTCACTAATGCATTTCATTTCTGAAATTACACTGCAACTTGTATTCAATTTGTTTGCATTTTGACAGTTTTTTTATGTTTTAAAATGAATGCTCTTAATTGTTTTTAAATCTTGATTTCTTCTGCATTATGTTTTGATGCTTTTAATGGTTTTATGTGAAGCACTTTGAATGGCCTGGTTGTTGAAATGTGCTATATAAATAAACTTGCTTTGCTTTGCCTTACTCTGTCAACCTGACACAATATAAAAATTGAGCAAACATCCTTCACAAGTTTGTAAAACACTGTGGCTAGACTGAGGATTTTGGCAAGTTGCCCCTTCTTTTCCAACATGTTAGTTTAAGTTTGAAGAATTAGAGTCGAGCCTGATGACTTTTGATTTGATTTGTTTCCATATTTTAAAAATATGTAACTTTTTGCTTTTAATCATTTGCTATTTGAGCTAGATGTCAACTTTCTGCATGCCAAAAAGACTAAACATTTTCAAGGGATCTTTAACACTCACACTGTGTCCCTAAAATTGTATTTTACAAAATAAATGTACATTACCTCGTCTGTGAACATATGTTCTGTCTGAGTAACAACAGATAGATGTTCAATAGCAA